>SJYF01000023.1:10199688-10209800 GCA_006410515.1 Procapra przewalskii
CTTACATGATAGTATACATGTTTCTCTGCCATTCTCCCAAATCATTTCTTTTTCATTTATTTCAGATCTTTATGATTTCGTTCCTTCTACTAATTTGGGGGGTTTTGTTGTTGTTTTTTTTCATTTTCCAGTTGTTTTAGTTTTAAAGTTAGGCTGTCTATTCAATGTTTTTCTTGTTTCTTGAGGTGGGATTGTATTGCTATAAACTTCCCTCTTAGAACTGCTTTTGCTGCATCCCATAGCTTTTGAGTTGTCATGTTTTCATGGTCATTTGTTTCTAGAAATTTTTAAATTTCCCTTTTGATTCCTTCAGAAACCTGTTTGTTCTTTAGAAACGTGTTGTTTAATCTCCATGTGTTTGTGTTTCTTACAGTATTTTTCTTGAAATTGATATCTAGTCTTATAGTGTCGTGATCAGAGAAGATGCTTGATATGATTTCAATTTTCTTAAATTTACTCAAGTTTGATTTGTGACCCAAGATGTGGTCTATCCTGGAGAATGTTCCATGTGCACTTGAGAAGAAGGTGTTTTCTTCTTCATTTGGATGGAATGTCCTGAAGATATCAATGAGATCCATCTCATCTAATGTATCATTTAAGACTTGTGTTTCCTTATTAATTTTCTGTTTTGATGATCTGTCCGTTGGTGTGAGTGGGGTGTTAGAGTCTCCTACTATTATTGTGTTGCTGTCAATTTCTCCTTTTATGTCTGTTAGTGTTTGTCTTAATGTATTGAGGTCCTCTTATGTTGGGTGCATAGATATTTACAGTTGTTATGTCTTCCTCTTGGATTGATCCCTTGATCATTATGTAGAGTCCTTCCTTATCTCTTGTAATCTCTTTATTTTAAGGTCTGTTTTGTCTGATATGAGGATTGCTATTCCAGCTTTCTTTTGCTTCCCGTTTGCATGGAATATATTTTCCCATCCTCTCACTTTCAGTCTATATGTGTCTTGAGGTCTGAAGTGGGTTTCTTGTAGACAGCATACGTATGGGTCTTGTTTTGGTATCCATTCAGCCAGTCTGTGTCTTTTGGTTGGAGCATTTAAACCATTTACATTTAAAGTAATTATTGATATATATGTTCTTATTGCTATTTTCTTAATTGTTTGGGGTTGATTCTGTAGATCTTTTTTCTTCTCTTGCATTTCTTGAATATACAAGTCATTTTAACATTTGTTGTAAAGATGGTTTGGTGGTACTGAATTCTCTTAACTTTTGCTTGTCTGAAAAGCTTTTTATTTCTCCATCAATTTTGAATGAGATCCTTGTCAGGTACAGTAATCTTGGTTGTAGATTTTTTCTATCAGTACTTTAAATATATCCTGCCATTCCCTTCTGGCCTGCAGAGTTTCTGCTGAAAGATAAGCTGTTAAGTATATGGGGTTTCCCTTGTATGTTACTTGTTGCTTCTCCCTTGCTGCTCCTGATATTCTTTCTTTGTTTTTAGTCTTTGTTAGTTTGATTAGTATGTGTCTTGGCATGTTTCTCCTTGGGTGTATCCTGTGTGGGACTCTTTGCACCTCTTGGACTTGATTGACTATTTCCTTTTCCATGTTGGGGAATTTTCAACTATAATCTCTTCAAAAATTTTCTCATATCCTTTCTTTTTCTCTTCTTCTGGGACCCTTATAATAAACATGTTGGTTTGTTTGATATTGTCCCAGAGGTCTCTGAGACTATCCTCATTCTTTTTGTTCTTTTTATTTCATTCTGCTCTTCAGAAGTTATTTTCACCATTTTATCTTCCAGCTCACTGATTCGTTCTGATTCAGATATTCTGCTATTGATTCCTTCTAGAGTCTTTTTAATTTCAGTAATTGTGTTTGTCTCTGCATGTTTATTCTTTAATTCATCTAGGTCTTTGTTAATTGATTCTTGCATTTTCTCCATTTTGCTTTCAAGGTTTTTGATCATCTTTACTATCATCATTCTAAATTCTTTTTCAGGTAGTTTGCCTATTTCCTCTTCATTTGTTTGGACTTCTGTGTTTCTAGTTTGTTCCTTCATTTATGTAGTATTTCTCTACTTTTTCATTATTTTTTTAACTTATTGTGTTTGAGGTCTCCTTTTCCCAGGCTTCAAGGCTGAATTATTTCTTCCATTTGGTTTCTGCTGTCTAAGGTTGGTCCAGTGGTTTCTGTAAGCTTCTCATAGGGTGAGATCTGTGCTGAGTTTTTGTTTGTTTGTTTGTTTGTTTGTTTTCCTCTAATGGGCAAGGCAAAGCGAGATGGTAATCCTGTCTGCTGATGATTGAGGTTTTATTGTTGTTGTTATGTAGATGAGGCATCTTGCACAGGGTGTTATCGGTGGTTGGGTGATGCTGGGTCTTGTATTCCAGTGATTTCCTTAGTGCGAGTTCTCACTATTTGATACCCCATAGGATTAGTTCTCTGGTAGTCTAGTGTCTTGGAGTCAGTGCTCCCACTCCAAAGGCTCAGGGCTTGATCTCGAGTTTTGTGTGGGTCTATATATTCTTTTCTGCTGGTCAGGTACTCCTCTCAGCTCTCAGCTGGTCTTCTGCATGCACTTCTGTGTCTGAAGGTGTATTCTTGATGTATCCATGGAGAGAAATGTATTCCATATCACCTACTCCTCCACCATCTTTTTCCATTTCTGCTTTTTAATATGCTGTCTAGGTTGTTCATAACTTCTTCCAAGGAGCAAATGTCTTTTAATTTCATGGCTACTGTCACCATCTGTAGTGATTTTGGAGCCCCCCAAAATAAAGTCTCTCAGTGTTTCCATTGTTTCCCCATCTGTGTGCCATAAAGTGATAGGACCAGATGCCATGATCTTAGTTTTCTGAGTGTTGACTTTTAAGCCAACTTTTTCACTCTCCTCTTTCACTTTCATCAGGAGGCTCTTTAGTTCTTCTTTACTTTCTGTCATATGTGTAGTATCATCTGCATATCTGAGGTTATTGATATTTTTCCCAGCAATCTTGATTCCAGCTTGTGCTTCATCCAGCCTGACATTTTGCATGATGTACTCTGCATATAAGTTAAATAAGCAGGGTGACAATAAACAGCCTTGATGTACTTCTTTCCCGATTTGGAACCAGTCTGTTGTTCCATGTCCATTTCTAACTGTTGCTTCTTGACCTGTATACAGATTTCTCAGGAGGCAGTTCAGGTGGTCTGGTTGGTATTCCCATCTCCTGAAGAATTTTCCAGTTTGTTGTGATCTACATGGTAAAAGATAAGTCAAGCTTATCTATTCTGTTTCATAGATAAGTTCATTTGTGTCCTGTTTTGGATTCCTTGGGCTTCCCTTGTGGCTCAGCTGGTAAAGAATCCACCTGTTACATGGGAGACCTGTGTTTGGTCCCTGGGTTGGGAAGATCCCCTGGAGAAGGGAAAGGCTACCCACCCCAGTATTCTGGCCTAGAAAATTCCATGGACTGTATAGTCCATGGGGTTACAAACAGTCAGACACAACTGAGTGACTTTCACTTTCACTTCACTTTAGATTCCACATATAAGTGATGTCATACGGTATTCGTCTTTCTGACTTACTTCACTTAGTATGAGAATATCTAGGTCTATCCATGCTGCTGTAAATGACATTATTTTATTCTTTCATTCTTTTTATGGCTGAGTATTGTCCCACTGTGTATATATGTATGTGCCACATCTCCTTTATCCATTCATCTATTGATAGACGTGTAGGTTGTTCCCGTGTTTTGATTATTGTGAGTAGTGCTGCTATGAACATAAGGGTTTGTGTGTCTTTTTGAATTATAGTGGTGCTAGATATATGCCCAGGAGTTGGATTCCTGGATCATATATGTTAATTCTATTGTTAGTTTTTTAAGGAACCTCCGTATTTTTTTTTCCATAGTGGTCATTCCAACTTACATTCCCACAAACAGTGTAGGAGGGTTCTCTTTCTTTGCACACTCTCCAGCATTTCTTATTTGTAGACTTTCTGATGATGGGCATTCTGCTGGTGTGAGGTGATACCTCATTACAGTTTTAATTTGAATTTCTCTAATAATTAACATTTTAAGCATCTTCTCAAGTGCCTATTGGTCATGTGTATGTCTTCTTTGGAGAAATATCTGTTTATAATAGGTCTTCTGACAGTTTTTTTAATTGAGTTGTTTGAACTTGTTTAGGTTGTTTGTTGTTGAGGTGTATGAACTGTTCACATATTTTGGAAATTAAGCCCATGTTAGTCACTTCATTTGGAAATCTTTTCTCCCAGTTTGTAGGTTGTCATTTCATTTTGTTTACGGCTTCCTTTGCTGTGCAGAGGCTTATAAGTTTGATTAGGTGACATTTTTAAAAATTTCTATTGTTTTTGAAGACTGACCTAAGAAAACATTGGTACAATTTATGTCAGAGAATATTTTGCCCATAATCTTTTCTAGGAGTTGGATGGTGTCATCTCATGTTTGAAACTTAAAGCTATTTTGAGTTTATTTTTGTGTATGGTGTGAGGGAGTGTTCTAACTTCACTGATTTGCATACAGCTGCCCAAGTTCCACAACACCAACTATTGAAGGTACTGTCTTTTCTCTGTGGTGTATTCTTGACTGCTTTGTTGAAGATTGGTTCACTGAAGCTGTATGGGTTTATTTCTGGGCACTCTGTTCCATTCCATTGATTCATACATCTGTTTTCGTGCCAGTACAATGCTGTTTTGATTAGTGTAGCTTCAAAGTCTGGGAGGGTTATTCCTTCTGCTTTGTTCTTTTTCCTGAGAATAGCTTTGGCAATTCTGGGTGTTTTATGATTCAATATCAATTTTAGGACGATTTATTTCAGTTCTATAGAAAATGTCAACAGTAATTTAATGGAGATCACATTAAATCTATAGATTGTTTGGGGGTATTATGGTCATTTCAACATTTATTCTTCCAACCCAAGAGCATGGGATATCTTTCCATTTCTTTGAATCATCTTCAATTTTCTTTAGTAGTGTTTTATATTTCTCGATAAATCTTTCTCTTCCTTGGTCAGATTAATTTCTGAGTATTTTGGAGGGGGTGAGTTTTTAAAAGATTTTTTTTACTTTCCCTTTTTGATATTTCATTATTAATATAAAGAAGTGCAACTGATTTCTGTATGTTAATGTGCCCTGCTGCAACGTTTCTGTAGAGAAATCAGCTGATAGCATTATGAGGGTTCCTTTGTATATAACTCTTTTTCTCTTGCTGCCTTGAAAACTCTGTATCTTTAATGCTTGCCATGTTAGTTGTAATATGTCTTGGCATAGATCTGTTGGGTTCATCTTGTTTGGGACCTTCTGTCTTTCTGTTCCTGGGTATCTGTTTCCTTCTTTAGGTTTGGGAATTCTTCAGCCATAATTTCTTTAAATACATTTTTGATCTTCTTTTTTCCTTCTTCACCCAATAGGCTCTCTATTATGTGTATATTCACCCACTTTATATTATCCCATAGGTCTTTTGCATTGCTTTTTTTTTTTTTTAATTTTTAGTTTGGCTTTCTCTTTGTTGACCTGATTGGGTGATTTCTATTATTCTATCTTCCAGATCACTCATTTATTCTCCTGCATTATCCGTTCTGCTAGTCATCGCCTTAACTCCACTTTCATCTCAGCAAATGAATTCTCTAATTTTTCTTGGCCCCTCTTTGTAGTTTTTAGGTCCTTTTTATAATAATCTGCATTTCTGTCCACAGCCTCTTTTAATTCCTTTGGTATTTTCATTATCTCCTTTTTGAACCCAGTATTTATTAGACTGAAGAAGTCTGTTTCATTGTTCCTTCAGGAGAATTTTCTCGGTCTTTAAATGGAGAGTGCCTCCTCTGCTTCTTCGTTGTGCTTTTATTTCTCTTACTCTATGAGTTTAGGAGAAACACTTATCTACTGTAGTCTTGGGGCTCCCCTTACAGCTCAGTCAGTAAACAGTCTGCCTGCAATGCAGGAAACCCAGGTTCGATTCCTGGATCAGGAAGATCCCCTGGAGGAGGAAAGGGCCACTCACTCCAGTATTCTTGCCTGGAGAATCCCATGGACAGAGGAGCCTGGCGGGCTACAGCCTACGAGGTCGCAAGAGTCATCACGACTGAGTGACTAAGCACACAGCCACACTGTGGTCTTGGAGGGCTATTTTTATGTGGGAGCATCCCTGTGTAGCTTTTGTGAGTTTGATATTTTTGATGCAAGAGCTGTTTGCTGCAGAGTCCTGCTGCCCCCTCCCTCAGCATGTGCTGACAATTATTCTCTTGAATAATGGTCATGATACAGGTCTCATTTGATAATATTCTGTTTAGGGTTTTTTCTCTATGTTTATGAACTATATTCTGGCTCCCCTGGTGGCTTAGAGAGTATAGCGTCTGCCTGCAATGAGGGAGACCCGGGTTTGAACCCTGGGTTGGGAAGATCCCCTGGAGAAAGAAATGTCAACCCACTCCAGTATTCTTGCCTGGAAAATCCCATGGACGGAGGAGCTTGGTAGGCTACATACAGTCCATGTGGTCACAAAGAGTCGGATACGACCGAACAATTTCACTTTTCATGAACTATATTAGCTTGTGGTTTCCTTTCTTCCATTTATTCTGACAGCTTGTGGTTTCATTGTTACACTATCTTCATAAAGTAACTTGAGAAGTGTTCCTTCCTCATCTGTTTTCTAAAAGATTACACTTAAGATTGCTATTATTCCTTCCAGTGAAAATCCAGAAAATTTTCCTACAGAAAAAATTTCTGTTAGGATTAACTGGTTTGATTTCCCTGCTATCCACGGGACTCTCAAGAGTCTTCTCCAGCACCACAATTTGAAAACATCAGTTCTTCAGCACTCAGCCTTCTTTATTGTTCAAATTTACATCCATTTGTGACTACAGGAAAAACCATAGCTTTAACTCTATAGACCTTAGTTGGCAAAGTGATGTCTCTGCTTTTTAATACACTGTCTAGGTTTGCACAGCTTTTCTTCCAAGGAACAAGCGTCTTTTAATTTTATGGTTGCAGTCACCGTCCACAGTGATTTTGGGGCCCAAGAAAATAAAATCTGCCACTGTTTCTACTTTTTCCACATCTATTTACCATGAAGTGATGGGGCTGGATGCCATGATCTTAGTTTTTTGAATACTGAGTTTTAGGCCAACTTTTCCACTCTCATCAAGAGGCTTGGTATTTATTCTTAATTTTCTGCCATTAGAGCAGTATCATCTGCATATCTGAGGTTGTTGATATTTCTCCTGGCAGTCTTGATTCTGGCCTGTGTTTCATCCAGCCTGGCATTTCACATGATGTACTCTGATTAAAACTTAAATAAGGGTGATGATATAACGCTTTGTTGTATTCCTTTCCCGATTTTGAAGCAGTCTGTTATTTCATGTTCAGTTTTAACTGCTGTTTCTTGACCTGCATACAGGTTTCTTAGGAGACAGGTCTCCTGTATTGGCGGGCAGATTCTTTACTATCTGAGCCACCTTATTCTTTTACACTATTTTTAATCATTTTTTAAATGTGTATTTATTTATATTGGGCTGCACCAGGTCTTGGTTGCAGCATGCAGGATCTTCAGTCTGCATTGAAGCATGAGGAACCATTAATTGCAACCTGTGGGATCTAGTTCTCAGACCAAGGATTGAACCCAGGCCCCCTGTACTGAGAGCATGGAGCTTTAGTAACTGGATTGCCAGGGAAGTCTCTATGCATACACTATATATCTATTTACTTAACAAATATTTGTTGTACATCTATTATGTGCTTAAGTGTTTGGGATATAGTCAGTCAGTTTAGTCACTCAGTCATGTCTGACTCTTTGTGACCCCATGGACTGCAGCATGCCAGGCCTCCCTGTCTATCACCAACTCCTGGAACTTACTCAAACTCATGTCCATCACATCTGTGATGCCATCCAACCATCTCATCCTCTGTCATCCCCTTCTCCTCCTGCCCTCAATCTTTCTCAGCATCAGGGTCTTTTCAAATGAGTCAGTGCTTCGCATCAGGCAGCCAAAGTATTGGAGTTTCAGCTTAAGCATCAGTTCTTCCAATGAATATTCAGGACTGTTTTCCTTTAGGATCGATTGGTTTGGTCTCCTTGCTGTCCAAGGGATTCTCAAGAGTCTCCAACACCACAGTTCAAAAGCATCAATTCTTCGGTGCTCAACTTTCTTTATAGTCCAACTGTCACATCCATACATGACCACTGGAAAAAACATAGCTTTGACTAGACAGACCTTTGTTGGCAAGTGATGTCTCTGCTTTTTAGTATGCTGTCCAGGTTGGTCATAACTTCTTCCATGCAGCAAGTGTCTAATTTCATGGCTGCAGTCACCATCTGCAGGGATTTTGGACCCCCCAAAAATAAAGTCTGACATTGTTTTCATTGTTTCTCTATTTGCCATGAAGTGATGGAACTAGATGCCATGAACTTAGTTTTCTGAATGTTGAGCTTTGAGCTTTAAGCCAACTTTTTTACTCTCCTCTTTGACTTTCATCAAGAGGCTAGGTTTTCTTCATTTTCTGCTATAAGGATGGTGTCATCTGCATATCTGAGGTTATTGATATTTTTCCCAGCAATCTTGATTCCAGCTTGTGCTTCTTCCAGTCCAGAGTTTCTCATAATGCATATAAGTCCAGAGTTTCTGCATATAAGTTAAATAAGCAGGGTGACAATATACAGCCTTGATGTACTTCTCTCCCAAATTGAAACCAGTCTGTTGTTCCATGTCTGGTTCTAACTGTTGCTTCTTGACCTGCTTACAGATTTCTCAGGAGGCAGATTAGGTGGTCTTATATTCGCATCTCTTGAAGAATTTTCCACAGTTTGTTGTGATCCACATAGTCAAAGTCTTTGGCATAATCAATAAAACAAAAGTGATGTTTTTCTCTCACATTTTTGATGATCCAACGGATGTTGGCGATTTGGTCTCTGGTTCATATGCCTTTTCTAAATCCAGCTTGAACGTCTGGAAGTTCACATTTCGTGTACTGTTGAAGCCTAGCTTGGAGAATTTTGAGTATTTCTTTGCTAGTGTATGAAATGAGTGCAATTGTGTAGTAATTTGAACTTTATTTGGCATTGCTCTTTCTTGGGATTGGAATGTAAAGTGACCTTTTCCAGTCTTGTGGCCACTGCTGAATTTTCTAAATTTGCTGGCATATTGAGTGCAGCACTTTCACAGCATCATCTTTTAGGATTTGAAATAGCTCAGCTGTAATCCTATCACCGCCACTAGCTTTGTTTGTAGTGATGCTTCCTAAGCCCCACTCCAGGATGTCTGGCTCTAGGTGAGTGATCACACCATTGTGGTTATCCAGGTCATTAAGACCTTTTTGGTATAGTTCTTCCATGTAGTCTTACCACCTCTTCTTAATCTTTTCTGCTTCTGTTTGGTCCTTACCATTTCTGTCCTTTATTGTTCCCATCTTTACATTAATATTCCCTTCTTATCTCTAATTTTCTTGAAGAGATCACTAGTCTTTCCTGTTCTGTTGTTTTCCTCTGATCATTTATTTGCACTGATCACTGAGGAAGCTTTCTTATCTCTCCTTGCTATTCTTTGGAACTCTGTATTCAGATGGGTATATCTTTTCTTTTCTCCTTTGCCTTTAGCTTCTCTTCTTTTCTCAACTATTTGTAAGGCCTCCACAGACAACCATTTTGCCTTTTGCATTTGTTTTTCTTGGGGATAGTTTTGATCACCACCTCCTGTACAATATTGCGAACCTCCATCCACAGTTCTTCAGGCTCTCTATCAGATCTAATCCCTTGAATTTGTTCAATGGGTTAGAACTGATAATTTGCTGTATGACTCAGGGAGCTCAAACCAGGGCTCTGCAACAGCCTAGAAGGGTGGGATGGGGTGGGAGGTGGGAAAGAGGTTCAAGAGGGAGGAGACATCTGTATACCTATGGCTGATTCCTGCTGATGTATGCAGAAACTGACACAATATTATAAAGCAGTTATCCTTCAATTAAAAATAAATAAACTTTTTAAAAAATTGTACAGCCATGGCTTTTATTATATTGAGGTACATTCCTTCTATTCCTGCTTTCTGGAGAGTTTTTATCATAAATGGATGTTGAATTTTGTCAAAGGCCTAAAGACCTATATATCGAAAACTATAAAACACTGATGAAAGAAATCAAAGAGGACACTAATAGATGGAGAAATATACCATGTT
>SJYF01000023.1:10252084-10264177 GCA_006410515.1 Procapra przewalskii
TTACCTTGGGCCTGGGGTATCTCTTCATGGCTGTTTCAGCAAAGCACAGCCACTGTTCCTTACCTTGGACGAGGGGTATCTCCTTACTGCCGCTGTTCCTGACCTTCAATGTGGGATAGGTCCTCTAGGCCCTCCTGCGCCTGCTGACTCTAGGACCCTCAATAACACAACTACATGTGATCATTAGAGTTTTTAATCATAGCACCTAGAAACACAACTGTTTCCAAATAGGTAGCCAAATTTAGCAAATAAGAACACAGGATTAAATTTGAATTCCAGATAAACAATGAATGATATTTAGTATAAGAATGCCTAATGCAATGTTTGGGACTTACTTATGCTATAAATTTTCATCATTATTCAACGTAGCTGGTGTCCTGTTTTTTATTTGGTGCCTCTACTACCAAGATAGCCACCTTTGGTAATGGATGAAGAGTTGTTTCTCATGATGAAATAAAGATCTATCTTCTACCCAGTGGTGGTTTTTCAGAATGTTATGTCATCCAGTTAAAGGGGTCACAATTCTACAATTCTGAATGATAATGGAAATCCTGAAAAGAATGTTTTCATAAAGGTGAAATACTAAGCTTGCTGCTTTCTCTTTCTTAGGGGATAAAAAAGAATATTAGAGAAATGACTAGAGAATGTTTACTTGCTGATTACTCTAGATATATTCTGTTCCTTCATGGAGTCATATTCCTAAGCCTTTTGTCTTAAAATTATAAAGAGCATTCCTATAATATTCAGAGGTTTTAATAATCATTTCTCAACTATAGTAACTGTAACCTTGTGAGTATGTTTGTTTTAAGAGAGAAAAGATTAGCTGTCAGAAAATTATTCGTTATTTTACTTAAAAGTTTCAGAGAGTATTTCATCAAACTTGTGATAAATAATCTGTGAATTATCATTTCACTAACTTGTTATAGTTAAAGTAAGCAGTATATAAGCTGCGCAGTTTCTCTTGCAAAAAATTAATTTCCTTGGAATAACTTACTTGCAGGCATTTCCATTAAAACACAACATAAAATCTCATTTTTCCACACTATGATGTCCATTTCTGATAAGGTTCTGAGCTGCATGCTGGCCCCTCACTTGCGGAAGTGGCAGGGTGCCCACATCTCATAAGGAGGTACCATGGTGGAGCAGGACTCCTCCAACTCCTCTGTGCTGGGCACTGCATTTCTATTAATGCAGTTCAAGGTCATTTACACATCATCAACTGACTACCACCAGCTGTCAACTCAAATTTATCCATAGCATAAGTAAGAGAAAAAAACTATCTTATATCCTAAATTTGGCTTTCTCATTCCTGTTTATAAAACTTGTTGAAATTTCTGATTGTACATTAAGTCATCAGTCTTGCATGGAAGGGCTGCTTTTGCACTCCTCTACATCTTCATCTTGGAGAAGGAACTGGCAATCCACTCCAGTATTCTTGCCTCCTACTTTCTATTTGTTTTCTAAACCCTCCATGATATAGAAACTCAAGCTTTGAAAAACAACTCAGGTTTAAAAACTAAAAGATACCCGCTCCCTCCACCTCCCGGGGTATGTTCATAGTATTGGACTGTGTGGGGGCCAGTTCTCACCAGCAATTGTTTGGTGATGTCAGTTACCAGACAACAACTAGATGAGTAATCCGTCTATTGTGTCTGCCTCACAGGGAGGTCATGACCAGGAGGTAACTGACAAAGATCAAAGGTCTTTGCAGTATTCTGAGCAGGACAAATAGATAAGATTTATTTCGCATTTTCAAACATTTATTCTAGAATGTGTAGTAGGGTCAGGTGGCCGTTCTGATCTCAGGTGGCCTTGGCGCAGGGCTTGGGTTACCAGCCAGAGCCTGAGGCCAGGTCGCAGAAGGGAAAGCGCCAAATCCTAACCACTAATCCAGTGGCCAGTGACAAGAGCCCTGGCCCTTCAGTTTTGCAGAAGAGAAATTCCACAAAGTCAAAAAGTGGTGAAGCAGGTAAAGTATATATTCAGAGGAAAAGGAGTACAGTATGTGTGGATAGACCCACGGGCAGACTTGAAGGAGAGTCCCTGAGCGGTGACCCCTCTGGCAGTTTGAATTACTTTTATGGGGCATTTCTTCTAGGTTTCCTTTGGCCAGTCATGCTGATTTGCCTGGTTCACAGTCCACATTTGGTATATCTCAGGATCTTCCCACGTGTATACATGCACCTCTTGGCCAAGATGGATTCTACTGAAGAGGCCTGTAGGTACAGCATCCTTTGACATCACTCCCCTTTGACTTCCAAGGATCCTCTCTGTGCATGTGTGGTTGGAGAGGTCTCCTGACTGTGAGAATGAGAGATGTGTTCTGGGCGGGGCCCAGCCTCTTCCCTTAATTGTTCTGCTAGTCTTGTCTTGGAGTTTCAGTCCACTGGCAATGAATCTCCAGTTGCTTTACCCTGGGTGGGAGGTGATGGTGGGGCATCTGCCTCTGGCCTCAGTTCTTTCCTAGTATTTTCCCACAAACCTGTTGGTAGGTGCATGTGATATAATGCTGTAGTTCTTGCATTTATAGCCATATGTCCACATTAGGAGCAGCTTTCTGTCTGGAAGATAACTCCAAAAGCCGTCTTCCATCTTCAGAGATTCAAGCACCACATGCCAAAGAGATAGGAGGGAACTCAAAGCCAAGATCACTGATTGCTGGCACAGAAGATGCACCCCTCCACCCACTTAGAACCATATTTCAGCCTAATCCTAAACAGTGTTTACATATTATCTTCTAAAGCCAAGGATTTCCCTGCAAAGCTGAGCACAAATCAGTTGTGCCGTTTGACTTAACTTTACAATGTTAAAGAGCCACATTTCTGGGTGCTTCCCAATTGGCATCTTAAATGCTTCTGCCTGTCTTTCTGATCTTTCCCCATATGTAACTGTCAGGGAAGGAATGTTTGTGCAAAGTAGGTGAGTTTTATTTTTTAAAATATGTGCTTTATCTCACTCTTTTGTTGTTGGTACTGGTGGTGGTGGGAGAAGCAGGATGGGGAAGAATATATTTTCAGGACTTTTAATTTTCTAAAGTGCTCAGATTAGGAGCAAATAAGAAAAGAACCTGATGAGTAAGATGTGGGCCAGGTCACACAAAAAAATAAATCTGAAAACTAGTGGCTGATACAACATGATACCTGTCACAGAAAGACCACAGGCTTTTGTTCAGCCAGAACTGGGCTGGAAAACATGAATCCCTCTACTTAATAGCTAGTGACCTTGGTCATGTAATTCTCAGAGCCTTGGCCTCATTAAATTCCTAACCAGCAGTTTGGGATAACTGCTCCCCCAAAGGATTGGATGAGAATGGAAAAAACATGGTTCCTGGCACCGAGAAACTTGCAGGAATGTCTGATTCCTGCCATCCTTTCGGGACTGTCCACAGTGTGTGGGGGCAGTCAAGAACTCCAAAATGGCGCCAATAGCTTTTGGCTTTTCTCTAGAAGTAACGAAAACAGGAAAAACCACTCTGGCCCCTGAAAGCCAATGTCCTTATATGGTATGAAAAGTGCTATCTTGATTGTTTATGGACTTCTAACAATGATTCATAGGCAAGCTGCCTCACAGCTGCTACAAAAATCTCCAGCTAGGGTTGCTTCATTGTACATAAAATTTCTTGGATAAACTTTGGTTCAAAGTCCACAAAGCTTTGCCTGCTCGCGAGGTGTTTTCTAGGAAACCCTGTGAAGCAGTTCCTCTGAATATGAATGTGATCTCACCAGCACAAACCAGATGTCAAACGGCAGAGGACTTGGTACAAGGGAGGAGGCCCTAGGGGCACATTTTATTTGCAACCACACTTGATTCCTCCGCTTCACAAGAGGCCTTTAAAATGTGTGTGCTGTATATGTGGGATCCTTTGGAAGAAAAAGTGAACGAGATTAAGCCTGACTGGTTAGTTAATTCCTGGAAGCTCCTAGGTCAACAGAGGCCCACTTGGGTACCAGTGATCACAAGCACTTGTTCCCAGCCATGGAATCTGGGTGTCCCCAGCGGAGAGAATCCAGTGTTTCCAAATACCAGCAACTTGTCGGGTCCAGCATCACACAGTGGGAGTCAGAGGTGGAGGATGAGGCAGGGCAGCGCTTAACCAAGAAGGGGTAAGGTGGTTCTCGTTACTCCCCCACCCATCCTCTCACCGTATTTGTAGAATGCTGTTCATTAACTTCCCTGTACACCTCTCTGGTTCTCTTTACGGGGTCATTGATACCTATTCGTACTCTAACCTGTTTTGGATGTTTTTGTTGCTCATTTCCCAGTATAAGCAACTCTTCAGTAAAGTTTTCAAGAAACATTCCTTTTTCTATCTAGATTGCATTGAACTGGTCGTTAAATTTTGTTTTTTCATAGGAAAACCATAATTTTTATTTTTTAAATTTTTACTGGAGTATAGTTGATTTACAATGTTCTGTTAGTTTCAGGTGTACAGCAAAGTGGCTCAGTTAAACATATACAAATGTCCACTCTTTTTATGATTCTTTTCCCATATAGGTCATTAAAGGGTATTGAGTTCCCTGTGCTATGCAGTAGGTCTGTGTTCGTTCTCTACTTTTTATACAGTAGTATGCACAGGGCAATCACAATATCCCAATTTAGCCCTTCCTCCTCCCCCATCAGTAACTATAAGTTTGTTTTCCAAATCTTTGACTCTATTTCTGTTTTGTAAGTAAGTTCATTTGTACTATTTTTTAAGATTCTACATTTAAGTGGTATTAGATGATATGTGTCTTTCTCCGTCTGACTTACTTCACTCAGTATGACAACAGCTAGGCCCATCTATGTTGCTGCAAAGACACTATTTCATTCTTTCTTTTGGCTGAGTAGCATTCCAATGTGGATTATGTATATATATACCACATCGTCTTTACCCATTCGTCTCTTGCGGGACAGTCAGGTTGTTTCCATACCTTGACTGCTGTGAACATTGGGGTGTGTGTCTTTTTGAATTATTGTTTTGTTTAGATATATGCCCAGGTAAGTAGGATTGCTGAATCATATGGTAGCTCTGTTTTTAGTTTTTTGAGGAAACTCCAAACTGTTTTACACAGTGGCTGTACCAATTTATATTGTCACAAACAGTGTGCAAGAGTTCCCTTTTCTCCAGCATTTATTATTTGTAGATTTTTTGATGATGGCCATTCTGACTGATGCAAAGCAATATTTCACTGTAGTTTTGGTTTGCATTTCTCTGATAATTAGTGATGTTGAACATCTTTTCATGTGCATTTTGGCCATCTGTTGTCTTCTTTGGAGAAATATTCACTTAGATTGTCCTCCCATTTTTTGATTGGGTTTTTTTTATATTGAGCTCTATGAGCTTTTTGTATATTTTGGAGATTAATCTCTTTTTTGTTGCTTCATTTGTAAATATTTTCTCCCATTCTAAGTGTTGTCTTTTCATTCTGTGTATGGTGTCCTTCCCTATGCAGGAGACTTTAAATTTAATTAGGCTCCCTTTATTTCTGTTTTTATTTTTCATTACTATAGGAGGTGGATCAAAAAAGATCTTGCTGCAATTTATGTCAGAGAGTGTTCTGCCTATGTTTTCCTCTAAGAGTTTTAAACTATCCAGAATTAAATTTGTCTTTAATCCATTTTGAGTTTACTTTTGTGTACATGTCAGAGTGTGCTCTAATTTCATTCTTTTATGTGTAGCTGTCTGGTTTTTCCAGCACCACTTATTGAAGAGAATGTCCTTTCTCCATTTTATATTTTTGCCTCCCATGTCATCCATTAGGTTACCGTAGGTGCCTGGGTTTTCTCTGGGGTTTCTGTCCTGTTCTATTAGTCTCTATTTCTGTTATTATGCCAGTAACATACTATTTTGATTATTTTGCAGTACAGGCTGAAGTCAGGGAGTCAGATTCCTCCAGCTGGTTTTCTTTCTCAAGATTGCTTTTGCTATTCATGGTCTTTTGTGCTTCCATATAAATTGTAAAAATTTTTGTTCTTCTTGTGTGAAAGATGCCATTGGTATTTTGATAGGTATTGCATTAAATCTGTAGATTGTTTGAACTGTACAGTCATTTGCACAATATTGATTCTTCCAGTGAAAGAACATGGTCTATCTCTCCATCTGTTTGTGTCATCTTTTATTTCTTTCAACATTATCTTATAGTTTTCCAAGTATAAGCCTCCTTAGGTAGGTTTATTCCTGGGTTTTTACTCTTTTTGAATAAATAAATGAGATTATTTCCTTAATTTCTCTTTCTGACCTTTTGTTGTTAGTGTACAGGAATGCAAGATACTTCTGCATATTAATTTTGTATCCTACAACTTTACCAAATTCACTGATGAGCTCTAGCAGTTTTCTAATAGTGTTTTGAGGATTTTCAATGTATAGTATCATGTCATCTGCAAACAGTGACCATGTTATTTCTTCTTTTCAAATTTTGATTTAGTTCTTTTCTCTTCTCTGATTTCCATGGCTCGGATTTCAAAAACTTCGCTAAATAAGAGTGACAAGAGTGGACAACTTTGCCTCATTCCTGATCCTCCAGGTGATGCTTTCAGTTTTCACAGCTGAGAATGAAATGGTGTTTGCTATGGGTTTGTTACATAACCTGTATTATGCTGAGGTAGCGTGGAAAATGCCATGGATGGAGGAGCCTGGTGGGCTGCAGTCCGTGGGGTCACTGAGGGTCGGACATGACTAAGCGACTTCACTTTCACTTTTCACTTTCATGCACTGGAGAATGAAATGGCAACCCACTCCAGTGTTCTTGCCTGGAGAATCCCAGGGACAGGGGAGCCTGGTGGGCTGCCCTCTATGGGGTCATGCAGAGTTGGACACAACTGAAGCAACTTAGCAGTAGCAGCGGGTTCCCTTTATGCCCTCTTTCTGGAGAGTTTTTTTTTAAATTATCATAAATGAATGTTGAATTTTGTCAAAAGACTTTTCTGTATCTATTGAGATTGTCATATAGATTTTATTCTTCAGTTTGTTAATGTAGTGTATCACCTTGATTGATTTGCATATACTGAAGAATTTTTGTATCTCTGGGAAAAATCCACTTGGTCATGGTTTATGATCCTTTTAATGTGTTGTTGGATTCAGTTTTTAAGTATTGTGTTGAGGATTTTGTATCTATGTTCATCAGTGATATGGGCCTGTAATTTTCTTTTTTATGTGACATCTCTGTCTGGTTTTGGTACCAAGTTGAGGGTGACCTCATAGAATGAGCTTGGGAGTGTTCCTTTCTCTGCAATTTTGGAAGAGTTTCAAAAGGATAGGTATTAACTGTTCTCTAAATGTTTGATAAAATTTGTCTGTGAAGCCATCTGGTCCTGGATTTTTGTTTGTTGGGAGTTTTCAAATCACAGTTTCAATTTTAGTAGTTGTGATTGCTCTGTTCATATTTTCTATTTCTTTCTGGTTCAAGCCTGTTAACTCCCTTCTTTTGAATGTAGGCTGGACCTGGCGATTTTCTCCTGACCAGGAGAATATGGCTAGAGTGAGAGGACGTAGTTTCTGTGCTTCAGTTGGGAGACTGTGACTCTGGAACCTACGGCTGTCTTGGTTTGTCCAGCTTGCTGAAGTGAGCTGCCATCCCGCAGGGGCCTGTGTGACCAGGAATTGAGGGTGCTCTCCAGCCGACAGCTAGCAAGGAGCTGAGGCCCTGAGTCCAAGAACCCGTGAGAAAGGGAATCTAGACGACCAGTCAGCCAAGGAGTGAACCAAAAAGTAGATCCTGCCTCAAATGAACTAGACACAGATGACAGTGGCCCCAGGTGGGACTCTGGCTACAGCCTTGTAAGAGACCTGAAGTAGAGGACCCAGACAGACAAGCTTTGCCTAAATTCCTGTCCAGACAAACTGCAAGATAAGCTGCTTGAAATCACCAAGTTCTTGGGCAAAATTTTCTAGCAGTAAAAAGCAATATAAGAAGCACCCTATTTCTAGTTTTAAAGAGTAAAATAACTGGATAACTTATCATTTCTTTGGCCTTTTAAACTTTAAGTAAATAATTGGAGATGCAAAAATTGAAGTACAATATGACATCAGAAATTTAAAATAACACACATTCCTCATTATCAGTGATGTATTCCAAATACAGCCAAGCTGTGTAGGGCCACCCAAGACAGACAGGTCATGGTGGAGAGTTCTGACAAAATGTGGTCTGCTGGAGAAGGGAATGGCAAACCACTTCAGTATTCTTGTCTTGAGAACCCCATGAACAGTATGAAAAGGCGAAAAGAGATCAAACCAGTCCATCCTAAAGGAGATCAGTCCTGAGTGTTCACTTGGAAGGACTGATGTTGAAGCTGAAATGCCAACACTTTGGCCACCTCATGCGAAGAGTTGACTCATTTGAAAAGACCCTGATGCTGCGAAAGATTGAATGTGGGAGGAGAAGGGGACAACAGAGGATGAGATAGTTGGATGGCATCACTGACTCGATGGACGTGAGTTAGAGTGAACTCCGGGAGATGGTGATGGACAGGGAGGCTTGGCATGCTGCGATTCATGGGGCTGCAAAGAGTCGGACACGACTGAGACTGAACTGAACTGAACTGAGTGGTATAATGAGTGAATTCCTCTTTGTACTTTTATATATCTACTACATTTTCTATAATTAGCAAGTGTAGAATTATAATCAGAAACTGATAATGAAATATATCATTGAATGTATAAAATATGGCTGGTTGCTTAGCTGCTAAGTCATGTCCAACTCTTGTGACCCCGTGGACTGTAGACTGCCAGGCTCCTCTGTCCATGGGATTCTGCAGGCGATAATACTGGAGTGGGTTGCCATTTCCTTCTCCAGAGGATCTTCGCATCCCAGGGATGGAACCTCGGTCTCCTGCATTGCAGGCAGATTCTTTACCAACTGACCTATGAGGGAAGCCCGTAAAAAATATCCCACTCCCCAAATGCAGTCAGTATAATAAATCAAAGGAAGGTCCTAAGTAAAGTTCTTCACTAAGTTCACTGCCTTTGAAACATGATTTGACAAAATCAAGTGATTTTGACACTGACACTTAAAAGAGACTGTGCGAGAGCAAGAGTAAGCAAAGGGACACACACGCAATTGTACTAACATGATTTGAAATATATCTGAGCGATAGAATCAAAATCAATGCCTTCAGGGACATGTGGTCCAGTGGTTAAGGACCTGCCCTGCAGTGCAGGGGACACAGGTTCGGTCAGTGGTTGGTGAACTAGGATCCCACGTGCAGCAGAGCAACAAAGCCCGCACACCACAGCAACCCAGGCTGCGCGCCGCAGAGCCCAGGTGCAGGGCTGGAGCGCCTGTTCCAGCAGCGAAGGCTCTCGAGTGACACGACAAAGGTCTTGCTTGCCACAGCTAAGACCTGAAACAGCCATTTTTTTTTTAAGGCTCTAGCTTTCTAGGAAAAAAAGGTTATTTTTACCTATGAACAACTTCAGTTCACAGCGTGGAGGCAGAAGCCTCATAGCCTTTTATTTTTTAAAAAGGGTAAATACCGAAAATGAAGCAAAAATATACCTTTCCTTATATATTTTTATTAAACTTTTTTGGTTAGCTCACATACATGTCTCCATGCCTAAAATAAATTTTTGAAAATGGTACCCCGTGACATAGTCAGTGAAAAATTCCAACATTTACCCACATATTTTATCAATGAATTTAAGCAAAAAATAGGATATTCAGAAGTCTAATTCAAGTAGTCATTCAGGATACCCATCTAGCAGCAGGAGGAATCAGGACTCTGTTAGCTAAGTGACGAAGCCGCTTTACAGGAGAGCTCATGACTCATCTTGTGACAGTCAGAGAGAAATGGTGTTATACATTAAAGTATACATTAAAATGGTGTTATACATTAAAGTATGCATTAAAATGGTGTTATACATTAACTGCCTCGAAGCAGACCATCTTACTCAGTGACCAGTTTTAAAAGGCCACGATTTTCTTGCAATTGGAATATTTGATGAGACGTGAAATAATGGAAAGTGAATCTAGCTACAGAACTCAAGACCAACACTCCAAAGAAGAATCTAAAACTATCTCGAGATGCAGCCTGTGGCTCTGGGCAGTGCAGGCGTGCGGTTCCCAGGAGTCCGTGAGCATGCTTTCCTTGTGAAGTCACTATCTTAGACAGGAATGCAGAGGCCTGGTGTAATGGTGAGGTAGAGTTGGATGATGACTGGTCTTGGCAGGAAAACATTTATCTACTGGGTCATTTTTAGCTGTGTGAGGCTGGACAAATAACAGCCTCTCTAGCTTTGTTTAAATTATTCATAAAATTAAAATAATACTTATCTTCTATTTCAATGACTGGTTGGGAACCTCATATAAGATATATATTTGTGTAAAGAGCTTTTTAAACCAAAAAGTGACTTTAAAAAAAATCAACCTGGGCGTAACCAAGTACCTAAAAGAGCAAAAGGTTACCCAAGAGAAGCAATTCTAAATCAATCCATGATCAGATATGGCATTGTAAAGCTTATGCTTTATTTCTCAAGACACTGATTGCTTCAGACTGATTCTGTTCCCACAAATTCACTGGTCAGTTCTCAAACAGGTATTTTATAACTCAGTGTTGACCAGACATATGTCCACTGACTGGTTATTTTTGAAACACTATTTTCTACTTTGGCAATTAAAACCATAACTATGCGTATTTTTTTGCCTACTTGGTCCTTGCTTCTGAAATGTAGTCTTTATGGTAATGCATTTTTTCTTATTGGGCTATAGTTGCTTTAAAATGTTTTGTTATTTTCTGCTGTACAATGAAGTGGATCATCTGTGTGTGTGTGTGTGTGTGTGTGCGTGTGTGTGTGTGTGCTCTCCCTCTTAGACCTCCCCCCATTGCCTCCCATTCCACCAACCTAGAGTACCATCACAGTGCCGAGCTGAGCCCCGGTGTTAATACAGCAGCTTCCCACTATGTTGCACACGTAGTACGCATATGTCAATGCTAATCTCCTGATCCATCCCACCCCAGTTTCCCCTGCTGTGCCCACATGTCTGTTCTCTCCATCTGCATCTCTATTCCTGCCCTGGAACTAGCTTCATCTGTGCCATTTTCCCTAGATTCTACAGGTATGCATTAATAAATGGTCTTTGTTTTTCTCTTTCTGACTTACTTCACTCTGCCTGACAGATTCTAAGTCCATCCATGTTTCTATATTTTTAACTCATGTCCATAGCCAGATCCAATGGGTATATATCAACATACAAATTTTCTGAGACTCCTGTCTTCCTGAAAGGCTAGAGCTGCACACACACACACACGTCAACCTAACTGGAGCTTTGAAGCACAACCAATTCTAGCTGAAATGGAGGCTCTTCCTCCCTGTCCCTGGACCTAGGAGATTATTATTGCTTTCTCCACAGAGATTCTACTACAAGTACAATGGAAATCAACCTAGGAGATTATTATTGCTTTCTCCACAGAGATTCTACTACAAGTACAATGGAAATCAACATAGACTTGGAACAGCTAAGACTGATTTTTAAATGCTGAGGCTGCCAAAATTCACCCTAAGACAATGCCCCCGATATAAGTCCCTCTTGATCATACATCCATACATCTTTTCCTGTGCTCTCATCCCTACTGCTCTAGCCTTCCACCAAGTTGATCCAAACTCCCCACCACAGCGTATCTTCTTCCCAAGCCTTTTCCTCTGGGTACCCTAAAACCTGATTCTGCTTCTTTCTACAGCTCCAACCCCTTGCTCATCCTTTTGAGTCTGACTAAAAAAACACTCCTTTTTTTTTTTTTTTAAAAGAAAATCTCATCAATTTTCTCAAAAAAAAAACCTTCTGGAATTTGGCTTGAGATTACACTCAATTTATAGATTAATTGGAGGATAATTGACATCTTAACAATATTAACTCTTCTGACCGATAAATATACTATCCTTTGTTTTTCATTTTTCTCAACATTTTGTAGTTTGTGTACAGATTTGCATATGTTTTGTTAAATGTATCCCCAAGTATTTGGGGGGTTTTGCTATTATAATTTTTATTTTCAACTTCTAATCATTATTGCTAGTATGTGGAAATATAACTGATTATACTGACTTTATATATAGTGACCTTGCTAAAGTCATCTGTAGCTTTTTTTGTAAATTCCTTAGGATATTCTATGTGGACAATGGTG
>SJYF01000023.1:10299988-10310209 GCA_006410515.1 Procapra przewalskii
AGAAAACAAAATGCGTCAGACTGTCTCTGTAACTCTTTGTGAGGGTGTTCCAGCGACTCTGGACTCCAGCACCCTGTGCTAGCCATGAGACTGCTCTCCACCAGCGAATGCGCCCCAGAGACTGACTCGAGGAGGCGGGCAGGGAGCCCCGCAGGGGCTGCTGGCACGCGGCCTTTTTCCCTCTAACAGTCCTCTGTCGCCTCTGCCACAGCACCGGAGGGCAGGTTTAGAAGCTTGACCCCTCATCTGTCACCTTGAAGGAGAAGCTTTTTATTCTTCTTTCTCGCCCAGGTCTGGTGAACTCTGATTTGCCAGGGGTTAAAATGACTTCTTTGGCCACAGAATGAACCTGTTTCTGACCCCAAGAGTCTGTCTGTCTGCAACCAGACCTTTCAAACAACCAACTTCCTTTATAAACTAAAATCAACTTAGTTTTCTAAAAAGTCATCACAAACGAAAACTATCAAGCTCATTTTATCCTTTTGACTCTATCCGTCAGTTTCTAGTCTGATACTTGGATCATTCACAAAAGCGAGCCTGTCCAAAATAATCCAAAAACAATGTGATGAATTCTTTGCTGACTTCACACTGACAGTGTTAAATGAGGTGTACCCGTAGATAAACACACACACACACACATCCAAGGTACAGGCTCTAATGCTTCCATTTGCAATAGGAGTAGTCCGACGGTTCCGAGTAGACCTTCCAATGCACTCTGCATACGTTAACTTCTTATTGTGCCTTTCAATTGTATTACTAGTGCTGCATGATTAATTCATTCTTGTTGACCTTTAGTATATAAAAAACCTGGCAAGTGCCTAGGGGAGTAAATATTTAGACAGTGAGCTTATAAAAATGGCATTTATGTACAAAGTAACATTACATTATTCATTACTCACTGAATGAGTGCCAGGGGATGAGAAAGACTGCATTAATCACCTACAAAACATTTGTCTCAGTATAGGCAAAGCAACATGATTTAAAGCTTTTAACATGTTTGTAGACCTGATTGATGCTCTTCATCTATTCTCTTAATTCCTGTTCATGTTCAAACCTAACAAATTCCCTTCTACGAATATAATGTGATCATGGAATGAGAAAAAGGCAAATAAGTATGCAAAACACTAGTTATTTTAAAACTAACAGGTAAGATCAAAATAGCATAACCAGGAAGGTGTAAACGGAACACTTAAAATTAAATAAAGGGCTTCCCGGGTGGCTCAGAGGATAAAGCGTCTGCCTCCAATGCGGGAGACCCGGGTTCGATCCCTGGGTCGGGAAGATCCCCTGGAGAAGGAAATGGCAGTCCACTCCAGTATTCTTGCCTGGAGAATCCCATGGACGGAGAAGCCTAGTAGGTTACAGTCCACGGGGTCGCAAAGAGTCGGACACGACTGAGCGACTTCACCTTCACCTTCAAAGTTTCTGAACCAGGAAGGTGTAAAGTAAACATTTAAAACTAAAGTTTCTGAACTGCAAAATTATAGAGAATTACATATGAATTCAAGTGGAGTGTTGTAACTGTGCATGAGCCTAACAACCCTACAAGAGTACTAGGCCTCATATTGTTTTCAAGATTCTTTAAGTTTTAACAGCATTTGATTGTAACTGAAGACCTC
The DNA here is from genome assembly GCA_006410515.1 of Procapra przewalskii. Lineage (NCBI taxonomy): Eukaryota > Metazoa > Chordata > Mammalia > Artiodactyla > Bovidae > Procapra > Procapra przewalskii. The sequence goes on from SJYF01000023.1 coordinate 10,301,608, forward strand.
ACGCTCAGTATCAGTGGGAGTCTCAAATATCACCTCTGACTTCTACAACATTTTAACATAGGTATCAGGAGATTGCAAGGACATCGGTTTTCTTAAAGTAGTAATCAAATCTCTGATGGCTCACGCGGTTGTCTCATAAACTACTACAGGTCCAGGGGCAGGGCTAACATGGTTTCTGAAAATAGAGACGCCGATCTGTGATGCAGCTCATGTCACAAACGTAGTATTTCAGCAATGACTTAGTTCCAGGGCACCACGTGCGTGATTTTAAATTGCATCACACAATTACTTAAATGCATTAACGAAAGATAATAAAACATTTTTAAAATACTTTCAAAGTGGCAGACAATGAAATCACTTCCCAAATTCTAGCAAGGTTTCAGATGTGGAAATGTAAAACCAAAGTATTTCACTGATACTAAAGCCATTTTCCTGCACGGCTTCTAGACTTTCCGATTCTGCTCAAAGGCATACATGTTTCAGTATTAAAGACTATGACGCAGCATGACACACAGTCTCTAGATCTTAAAGGGCTCAATGAAGTAATTACAGTTCCCTCTACATTCAGAATAATCAGATGAGGTAAAATAACATGTCCCAGATAATCATACCTTGTGATTATCGATCAGATTCATCACCAGATCGATGTCTCCGTGGACAGGCTGGTCCTCAGCCAGCTGGGGCTCGACCCTGTAGAGCCAGTCAATGAGGGCCTGCAGGGCGTCTGTGAATTGCCCAGAGAATAAGAGGGCTTCCTCCAATTTGTTTTGTCTGGCGGGAAAAATGGAAAAAAAAAATCAATCTGGGCAACAAAAAAGCCACCCTCTAAGAACGGAACATCTAAAAGTGAAGGCTGGGCAGACCTCAAGAGAAAAGGAGCATTATTAGATTCACTGTGGTTCCTCTGCTTTCCTAGAAAATAACAAAATTTCTCTCAAATTTTTTTTTTTATCCCTTAAATACATGGCATCTATTCCAGGAAATGTCCCTCATCATCACCTCTGGAAATCACGGACCCTTTGGTTTTGTCATAAAAATATGCCTTTTGATGAAAAAATGTACATTTTCAGGAGTCATGCAGTACATTTGAGTCTGCAGGGGTACAGTTTCATGGATTTTAACATGTCTGTATTCATGCAACATCATCGCAATCAGGACACAGTCTATCACCCCAAAGCCCCTCAGGCTGGCTCTGTGGTCACCGTGCCCCCACTGCTAATGCCCGCCACTCGCAGGTCTGTTCATCGCTGGGACTTTCTGTCTCTGCAAGAATGCCTTATAAACTGCTGTGAAATCACTCAGAGGACATTGCAAAAAGTTGTAACCTTCTGAGACTGGAGACGATTTTAAAGATTTTTTTAAAAAACTAACCATAAAAAAACATGATGAAGCTCCTTAGAGGGAAATATATAATATGCTATTTAATCTCGACACTGACAAAAGCAGTTAGACTGACTATGGATGAGAAACTTGAAAGCGTTTATAAGCCACGTGAACCTGTCTGCCAGTGCAGGAGACACAAGAGGCTCAGAAGTGATCCCTGGCTCGGGAAGATCCCCGAGAGGGGGAAGCGGCAGCCCACGCCGGCAAGGAGCCTGCTGGGCTGCAGCCCACGGGGTCGCACAGTCGGACACGAGCACGCGACCCGGCACACGTGCGTGCACAGACTCTGCTACTGCTCCTTTACCTTCTCAGGTACTTAAGAATTACTTCAAGTTTTGGGTTTTCCTGGCTGATACGTGAGGAGGAGGAGGAGGCAGGAGATGGGAAGGGGCGGTGGGGCCAGGCTGGGAGGACGCTGCTGAGCACAGTGAGGAGCCCACGTCCCGGTCTACACCCGAGAGCTGGCCCCTAAGGCTGTGGGCAGGGAGGCCCCAAGAGCCCACTTTGGCTCTAAGGACACAGGTCTGTTGGGATGTGGGGATGAGTGTGAGGAGGACGATGGCAGACCTGGGGTCTGGTCCCACTGCAGGGGTGGCACGAGGCTCAGAGGGGGAGGTCGTTTTGAATGAACTGAGCACTCACAGACAAACAGTAATGGACAGCAAAGCCTCCAGGGTGAGCAGGTGCTCTCCAGGAACAGGAGGCATGCGCTCAGGGGCCCCGGCGCCCCCTGCAAGGCACCAGGACCGGAGCCTGCCGGGGCTGGCACGGGGAGCGGCCGCCGCCGGGCGCGTCTCACCTCTCCACTGACTTCCCGCAGATGGTGTCCCACTTGTCCCGGAGCTCACTCAGCATGTCGTCCAGCTTCAGGTTGTCGTCAGCCAGGGTGGTCTTCTCCTTCAGGGAACGCCCGGTCCTATTCGTGGTGTCGTACACAGAATGCTTGGCTCCGAGGGATTTCTGAAACTCCTACGTGTTCAACGAGAAAACAGTGCACATGTCTACTCGGGACCAATCCACAAATAGGTAAGAGACAGTGAAAAACCCAGATAAATAAGCAGAGACACGGGCCATCACTGAGTCAGGTGCTGCAGTTGTGCACACATGGGACACGCCAGGGGAGAGCACAGTCTTGACACTTTCAAACGGAAGGATTAACTTTGCGCAGAATCTGAGTGTCTTTCAGAGCGCCGACCGCTACCGCAAGAACAGTTTCCAAGCAAGACCAATCCTGAATGTATAGATAAACTGCGTGTAGATGTAAACTGCAAACAATATAAACAGTGATGATAAAATGGAGTGGCTAATAAACTTTCGAGAGACCCAAGACAGTTTGGAGAGGAAAAGGTAACTAATACTCTGGGCAATTAGGACTTCAAGTCGAGAATGACTGTTTTTGGCAATAAGTTTCCCAGGTGGCATCAGTGGTAAAGAACCTGCCCACCGGTGCAGGCAACACAGGAGAGAGACCCTCCTTCTATCCCTGAGTCAGGAAGATCCCCTGGAGAAGGGAATGGCAGCCCATCCCAGTATTCATGCCTGGAGAATCCCATGGTCAAAGGGGCCTGGCAGACTACAGTCCATGGGGTCGCACTGAGTCAGACACAACTGAAGCAGCTTAGCACACACACACATGTACTCATTCCACTATCTATTTTTGTAGTTTGTTCTCTGCTATTATTATTTTTTCCTGTTATTCAGAATAGAATGCTAGCTTTAGAATCATGGTATTGACATGTGTGTTTATCTCTTCACACAGCAGATACATAACAAATGTTATAGCTGAATACAGGACAGAGTCAAAGTTTTTAAACATACCCAAATGATAAAGAGAAAAGACTTCTTTTATAACTGGCTTAATGTACTCGCATCCTTATCTCAGAGGAAGGGTGGCCATGGCAGGTCATGCTAGGAAAGAGAGAGTCTAATAGGTTCTGCACACATTTGTGTGACCAGGACTTCCTACGTTAAATACGTAATGCGCTTTCATCAGACTTCATAATCCCAAGTCTATGCTTATGTTCATATCAGGTGGTCTACTCTGAGAAGGGCAGGGAGGGTGCTGGTCCCTGTCTCTGGGCTGCCAGTGCTGGAGGGGCAGCTCTTGGGAAGATGCAGAGGGGCCAGCAGGACAAGCTACTCGTGACCCCTCATCCAGCCAAAGAAAGGGCCCCCATAATCCCAGCATCCTGACCCCTGCAGTCAGTAACACCCATGGATGGAGCCACCAGCCTGGATAAACATGATGACTAGAACTTCATGATGATGATAAAACATCAACCAATTTCTTACAGCCTTTTAAAAATTATCACGTTCCAAGTAATGATTTACACGTTAAACCTAAAATTACAACCCCATTGAAGGAATAGGCTCCTTCAACATACATCCTCACCCTGAGGGCTGATGATCACGTTACAAACAGAGTAATATATAGAAAGACCCAAATTAAAAAGTGCTGGGGAGGATGGGGAAGTGGTCTTTGAATGGCATGTGATTGGAATATATATGTTAGAATATACAAACAACAGTGTTTCCATATCTTCTTGTCTGCACAAGGAAGCTGGTGACCATGTCTCTTTAAGGACAGGGGTGAAATTTCACACACATACACAATAATACCAATTTAGGATGAGGCAACCAATTTTCCCACTGCACTGTTGAAGGCAATCTATATGGCGAAACCTACACTCTTTTCAGTACACAATTATCTTCTGCATGGCTATGAAAGAAATGACAAGACAAGGCCTCTGGAAACCCTCCATGCATTATTTTAGATGGTAAAAAAGTCCGGTTTTAATCTTGTGTGTTTTCTTTTAACAGTTAATCCTGGAATCATAATGGAATGATTCTTGGAGAGTAAAGATGCTACGGCCCTTTAACCAACACGAAGGGCAAGTGGTTTTAAACTTAGTATGAGTCCACCTTGGACAGCCTTTCTTCTCTTGTGATGAATAAACACACAATCAGATAAGAATTTCAAAGTGACCTTGAAACTTACAATGACACAATGTGCTTCCATCAGGTGTCCACCCACCTTATGCTGTGCCAACTGCATTTTGATTTTGTCTGGGTCGTTGGCAATTTCCAGTTCAGAATCCAGGGACTTTTCTGACTCTTCCAGCCACTCCATAAGCTTGCTCCAAGCGTCGTGGAACTGTAAAAGAAAGTCACATCTTTGTCCAGTCGGGCACACTCACTAGATCTGAAATCGAATACAGTTTTAAACAGAAACTAATAGTAACAGAAATGTAAGAAATTATTTATTCAAAGTTTTCCCTGAAGAAGAAGAGGAAATATTTTCATCAGCAGATTGTACAACATCTTGTTCATGCTTCTGTGGTCACGCCCCATGGCCACTTTGTTACAACTCATTCAAACACAGTCAGCTTTAACAGAAACAGAAGTAGGGCTTGGGGCAGGCAGGGAGATCAGGCAGAACGCCCCACCCCTTCTTTTGCTTAATAACTAACATAAGCATAGACCGGCATGCTTTATATTATCCCACAGGTCTCTCATATTGCTTTTTTTTTTTTTAATTTGGCTTTCTGAATGCTGTTCTGATTGGAATCTAAAATATGACATAAATGAACATTCTACAGAACAAAACAGATTCACAGACAGAGAACAGACTTGTGGCTGCTCAGGGAGAGGGCGAGGAAGGGAAGAATTGGCGAGTCTGGGATTAGCGGATGCACACTGTTACATATGGGATGGATAAACAATAAGGTTCTGCTGTACAGCACAGGGAACTCTATTCAATATCCTGCGATAATCCATAATGAAAAAGAATATATATTTGTATAATGAGTCATAATGCTGCACAGCAGAAATTAACTACAACATTGTAAATCAACTATACTTCAGTAAAATAATAAAAAACAATAATAATGCAGGTGTCTGCTATTGTCTCCTGACAGATCTGGGTTTACTTCTCAGGTGTTTAATTCCTATGATAAGAGAGAGATGCAAAAAGCATAAAGTTTGTACATTCATTTTTAACAAAAAGGGGCCATTACATTCCTATTTAATGCAAAGACAGTTCAATGTCTTTCTTGTTGCTCTCTGAACCCTCCCATCAATGCCTGAGCCTCCCATGTTGGTTTTATATATAAGAGTGCCCACCGTACCAGAGTTCTAGCAAAACAGAATTCTCTCTGTCTTCAACCTTGAACTATTCTGGTGCTATATAACGTTGAACTATTCTGGTGCTATATACACTTGAGATGGCCAAAAAGTTCGTTTGGGTTTTTCCATACGATGGTACAGAAGAGCTCAAATGGACTTTTTGGCTGATCCAATATTTGATTTCAGCTGGTACTGTGTCTGGATACCAAACTGGGAAATTGGTTACAAATTATTTCTTCTAAGGAACTCAAGGGAATAGAAACATAGCGAAAACTTGAGCAATCAAAATAAAGTCTGCTTTCTATCAAAGAACATGAACAGTGAAATAACAAAAAGACTTCTTAAGCACAGTGAGAGCAGAAAATGGCAAGGCGGCAAAGGTCCAGTGGAGACCATCTCGTTAGAGACCTCTCCCCCGGCCCCTCCCCCAGGGGTAATCAACTCAGCAATGAAAACAGAGAGGCCAGAACAGCCACACAGACTGCCCAAGTCAGAGAACTGCAGCCAAGATCTGAGCCAAACCCGAGATACCAGAATAAATAAATAAACAGCTGACGATGGTGCCGGGCCATCTGCAGTCAGCACAGCCTGTAACAAGTGAGCAGTAAGTACGAGGACATAAACGCACACGTTCTGAGGCTGGTTCTGCTCTCAAAACTGTTTTGAAGTCACTCAAAGAGAAGACACAACATCCCTCCGCATGGAGAACAGTATCCTTACATGTTTAACTGAACAAATTGAGAAAATAAGATGGATTCAATAGAGAAAGGTGGAAGACAGTGGCTGATTGGCAACTGATATCCAAGAGGCTTTGGTGATCAGACAGACGTTCCTAATTCAGAGTGCCTCCAGTACAGCTGACGGAGCTGCACGGGGGGAGGAGACACGGCAGGTCTGGCCTGAGTGCTGTCCTACAAAAACATCCAGGCTGATTCCATTCCAGAGACGCACTTATAACATGGAACACACCACACTTCCCACTCAAAAAGAGACATGCGGCCTGTAATCCTATCACAATGCAATTTGTCATTTCTCAAGCCTTTAAACATGTTATGCTGACTGCTTGAAACGCTCCAACACTGGACTCCCAGGTCATCTACTGCATCGCCCAACTGAACCTTGCTCCCCAAATAACCAAGCCCAACACCAATGCCAGACAAATGCAAATGAATGGCTTAGAAAGAGTCATGATAAAGATGTTATTCCAAGAAGTCCCTAATTAAAAATCAAAGCTATATGCCAAGCCTGAGGGGTGCATCTTCCTTCTTCCCTGGAGTACAGAAATGTATCACCGTACTTTTCAGCATTCAGTCTAAAATAGAATATTAATGACAGATGAAGGAAGGAAGAAAAGCTCCTTGTGAGATTCTTTAAATTAAAAAACCAGCGCCCTCCCCCCACCCCCGACCCCAAGATTCAAACAGTTCATTTCAAAGTCGGATGGAGTGGTATCCAACCAGAGAAGAAAGGAAGGCTTGCCAACAAGTACACGGACTGGGAGAGGAGAAGAGGACCCTGGTAGCAGTTCAGACCCAGAGCATGCCTTCAGAAAGCTGTGGGGGAGCCCCTGGCGGGAGAGCCTGGTTTTGGAGCTACACAGCCATAGCAGTGTAATAGACTGCCACATTCTGAGGACGCGAGTGGAGGCTCGAAGGACAAAGAAAACAAACAGAACCAGCATCAACAAACCAGAACCAACCCTATGGAGGGTCTTTCCAAGCCCTGATGATAAGGGTCCATCAGTGAGATCAAGCTAAGATCAGTCCCCCCAAGGCTGATCCCCAGGGCTTGGGGCTGCTGCCAGCTCAGAAAGTGAAGTCATCCTCCAGACTCAGGCCACGCTCCCTGTAGGAAATAACCACCTTGGCCCCAGGCCACGACAGCTACACAAGGCACAAGGGTTTTAATAATATAACATATATTTAATCACCTAACCGAGTCCCTGCTGAGTTCAGAGGATCTTTACAGGGGTTTACCTGCTTGGCCCTCTTTCTTGCTTCATCCAAAGATCTTCCTCTCTCCACTAAGCGCTGGACCACTTTCTCCCAGCGACTCTGTACGCTGATAAGCAGATTCTTAATGAGAACGACATCTTGCTTCTGACTGAAATATTTCAGGTGGGTTCCAGTTTTGTCCAGCTCTATGATCTGCTCTCGGTGAGAATTGACTTCATTGGCAAAGACCTTTCCAAAAAAAAAAAGCATGGTAAAGAAAAATGGATCTTGAAATGCTTCTGGGATGAATGAGCTGGTCTCAAAGGACAAAAGACAGTAGTCAAACCACCAAATGTATGCTTTTCCCATTAAAACAGCCTGATGTCTAAAAATGTCTTGAGAGGTGAGTGCCATACATCAGGGCTGCAGCTTACCTTGTGTTCATCGATCTGAAACAAGACAGTGTCCAGGATCAGGCTGGGCCGGGAAGCCATGTTGAGGGTCTGCTCTGCCTGGGTGAGCCAGTTGATGAAGTCCTGCAGGGAGTTGTGGAACTCCATGGCCAAGGCGAGAGCCTCTTCCAGTTTAACCTGCAAAGACGGATTAGTGAGCACTCTGTGGTATTCAAGGCGCTTTCCCCCAGTGTAACCACTCTCTGACATATCTCCTTCCCATCCACGCTATATTTCTGCCCAGTCTGCATATTTCTGCATCTCTCCCAGACAGTTTTTGAATACTGGCTAACCAAGTCCCTTCAAGTAGAGTGAGAAGCATCACACTACAGGTAAAAAAGAATTCACATACACTCAAATTATGGCTTGGGAACAATCAGCAACAGAACATAATCACAAAACAGAATGTGGAAAAGGAAAATTTGACATGCATACGATTCATTTTGAGGGTCAAAATACTATGAAATATATAAACATTATGCTCCAATGGTGAAGGCACAATGATCTAGTATTCCAAGCCTATCATTTTTATATGATTAATATTTTTAACTCCCTCTCAAAGATTTTTGTTGCATAAATGTTTATTTTTATATATACAATTCATTTCATTTTCTTGGTCTCCCTCCCCCCACCCTAAGGCTACATACAGCCTGCCTTTGGCTTAATAAGTGTGATTAAAATTATTTAACCACTCAGAATTTGAGTGGT
>SJYF01000023.1:10340016-10350521 GCA_006410515.1 Procapra przewalskii
AAAAAAAAAAAGACTTCAAATGAATTGTAGAGAATGCCAGCATCCTTAACTGCATTCTGGGAAATAGTCTAATAGGTATCATCTGTGGAGTCCAACCATCAACCCCAACTACACTAATTCCTAGTTGAACTAGTATTTTAGAAACTTCCTACAAGTTGGTAAAAGACATTTTAATTGGTTAATCTCTAAATGTTCCTGAAAAACACTCTGTAAAACAGTAACGACCAACATTCTACTGAACGCACTGTTCTAAGTGCCTGAACATTCAAGACTCCCTCCTTTCATCCTGACAGCAACTAAATCCAGTGGGTACCACCACTAATCTCATTTGCAGCTGAGAAAGCCAAGGCAGAGAGAGACTGACTGACTCACCAGAGGTTACCTGGCTTATAAATGCGGGTCTGAGATTCGAACCACTGTGGTCTGACCTGAGCCCACACTGCAGTCGCCCTGGTACGCCCCTGTGCCTGTGGACAGTCTCTGCTTTAGAACTCACATTATTCATGGGATTTCACCAAAACCGGCTCAAATACCACAACAGTCATTAAGCGGTGAGTTTTTACTTACTACTTAAGTGTCTCTCCCGTCTCTGACAAATTGTTTTTGGATTTCTCCAGAAAGTTTCACTTGAGCGGAAGCAGAGGTCTAAGAAAGACTTAAGTGGTAAGCAGATCTTAACCTTCAGGACACCTTCTTACTCCGAGAAGGTTTTAGCGCTTTCTTTCCATTAGCATTTCCTTCCATTCTCCTTCCCATTATTCATAACCCAGCCCATATTTTCCTACCCCAACACCTGGAAGGTCTAAACAAATCTCACTTCCGTGGGGGAGGCTAGTTCTAGTTCTTTAAAAGAAATTAACAGGTGTTATTTTTCTCCAAGGGGGATCCCTAATGACCCAGTGAGCTGTTTATTTTAATTGTACCCTATGCCTTTATGCTGGGGGGGGGCTTATGATGGCCCAATAAAACAAGCCAGGCAATCAGAACTGCCAGAGAGTGCCTGGGATACCCAGACCCTGTGAGAGACACACCTTAACACCTTCTGAAAACTGTACATTTATAAGCAGCTAGTGAAGTGAAGTGAACACAAACATTCTGGGCTTTAAATAATCACACTGACCTGAACTCAGGGGGTAAAGTCTACATCTTCAAAGCAAAATGTTTCCCCATTTCCAAGTGGCTCATTTAATTCAATGAGCAGAAAGAGAAAGCAAGCAACAAAGATACGTTGCGTTGTGTGGGTTTAACATGCTGAAATACCTATAGTTTCTAACTCAGATAATGGCAGGCCTTGGTGAGAAGGAGGCAGCTGTTTTGCTTTTATATAAAGATTATTATTACTACTTAAGAAGCTGCCTTATTCTACTCAGATTTTTCCTAAAACTTATGAATGGGCCTGACTAAAAAATCCTCTTCAGAATATTGATGCTTGTAAATTTGCTGAGTCAGATTCAGGGGCTGATTAACCGGTCACAACAAATGGACACCATGCTCATTGCATTCACCCATAATCGAGGCTGTTCTATTACTTCCAAAATAATAATAAACGTCACTCAAATTTATGTAAGGCTCTTGGCACTATGTTCTCAAAATTCAATGACAGATCTTTTGAAAACTGGTATGTAATATAACAGCATTAACATGAAAAGCCTAACCATATAACATCAGAAGTATTTTGAAAGTACTGGGTGGATACAAAATACATGCTAATGAGAAGGTATCTGGACACTCTCTTCCCACTTCTCTTTAGACCTCAGCCCTTTGCTGCATTTCCCTGGCATCTTCCATGTAGATGAATATAACCTGAGATGGTGACCTGACCATTCACAATTTCCCTAAAGCTGCAGAATTCCTAAGTGTAGCTTGTAACAGTATCAAGGAGGCAGGTCTGTATGTAAACAATTTTAATGTCAAAAGACTAAAACAACTTAATGAGAAATTTGCTTGGAAAACAGCCCCTTCAGTTATCTTCAGTCTAGCTAACTTAGGTTATTTGGGGACACAGCATTAAATTTATAAGTGTAAAATTTACCAAGTCATTTTCAAGGCCCATACCCTCACGCTGTCACTCATGGGTGGGATATGTCGGGGGAGGGACCCAGGAGGGAGTAGAACAAGTTGCATGTGACTAAAGGTGTACAGAGAAAGACGGATGCGGCCAGATCATGTCCATCGTTCAGAAGGAGAAGAAACAGAGTGGGAGATGATTGTTTATACAACATAAAATAGCATTTACAAAACTTGTGGCTCATGTCCAAGTGGGATTCTTTTCTTTTTACACCACTCCTTTAGTATTTCATGGATGTATTATGACTGGGTAAACAGAAAACAAGCATTTTAGTAGCAAACTGTATACTGATCCTAATTCCAAACATTCACAATTGGGCAAGGTTATAAAATAATTTCAATGACATGTTAGGACTTTTCTAAACTTGGAAATAATGAGTTCAGAAGCTATTCTTTTGAATGCAAAAGTAAATCTGTCAAACCAGAAAGAAAGGCATGGATGTGTTCTTAAACTTGCCCAGAGTGAGAGATTTCTTGATTCTTTCAGCGTGGATGCCCATGGCTCATGGCCCTTTCTGGAAATATCCTCATATTTCTCCTTTGTAGCAATAGTAGTGCCTTCCTTCAGATTATGGAGGGAGGTTAGGAAAAAATGGATCACCGTTTAAGACTTTTCCTCTTTACCTGATCTGTAAAGAGGCACCAGAGTAGAGTAGAATGAGATCTGGACTAAGTCATGATTCCAACTGCACTACACACCAGAGGCAGGTCACCTCACCATACACCATCTCTCAACAGTGCATCTCAGCCTTACTGGAAAGGTATTTCTCTTCTAATTTCTCTCTTTTTAATTGGCTTAAGTGCATTTTTAAGGCTGAGCGCCAAAGAATTGATACTTTCGAATTATGGTGCTGGAGAAGACTCTTGAGAGCCCCTTGGACTGCAAAGATATCAAACCAGTCAACCCTTAAGGAAATCAACCCTGAATAATCATTGGAAGGACTGATGCTGAAGCTGAAGCTCCAATACTTTGGCCACATGATGTGAAGAGCTGACTCACTGGAAAAAGACCATGATGGCTGGGAAAATTTGAAAACAAAAGGAGAAGGGGGGGCAAAAGAGGCTGAGATGGTTGCATGGCATCACCGACTCAAGAGACACGAATCTGAGAAAATTCACAGATAGTGAAGGACAGGGGAGCACGGCATGCTGCAGTCCATGGGGTCAAAGAGAGTTGGACATGACTTAGCAACTGAACAAGAACGAAAAAAGTGCATTGTATTGGTTTTCTTGACTTCCCTGGTGGCTCAGACGGTAAAGCATCTGTCTACAATGTGGGAGACCTGGGTTCGATCCCTGGGTCGGGAAGATCCTCCGGAGAAGGAAATGACAATCCACTCCAGTACTATTGCCTGGAAAATCCCATGGACAGAGGAGCCTGGTAGGCTGCAGTCCATGGGGCCGCAAAGAGTTGGACACGACTGAGCGACTTCACTACACTTATTGGTTTTCTTTACTACTACTGGAGGTATTTCACTGGACAGATTTGCAAGCATTTCAAAGGAATGCACATATACATCCAGAATAAATACACATGAACCACCAGGAGATATTAACAGACCAATGGCACTGATATTAGCTACAATCTAGTGCCAGTGAGGTACTTTATCCAAACACCCTCCCGCTCTCTCACAAGCAAGGCTTGAAGGATTCAGACCACAGTGTCTGCATGATCTTGCTTCCATGAGTTTTTCCAGCATTCTTTCACAAAGTCTTAAAACTTTCAATAAGGAATGTCTTTATCCGGTAAAAAACCCATTAATTGTTATTTTCCTACAGGATATATGCTTTGGATCCAGAAAACACAGATCAACTTGTGGAAAGTATTTGCAAAAACCTTGAATAGAACTGGACTCCAGTTTAATGGCCATGGCACTCAGCAGAGCTTGCAAACCAGCAAGACGCTCAGCCTCTCACCTGTGCTTTAGAGCAGCTCTTTGTCCCTTTCCTGTTGCCCATTATATTTCCCTCTATCCTTAAAAGAACCTAATGAGACGAATGAGATCACTAAGCGATTCAAACTGACTCCTAGCTTATGCCCTCCTGAACGCACATCATGCCTTGCCTAACCTGCTGGTTCTTTTCCTAGATTAGGAGTAAGAATGATGAAGCAGGCAGTTAAAAATGACTAGCCCTCTATCCCACTAAGCAATCCTGCCAGAGATCACAGCAAGATAACGTCTGAAGAGAGCCAGCCACCTGCACTCAATGCAGACAGAGGCAGAAGCACCCTCCTGCCTCCATGATTCAGAGATTCGCACCCCAATTTTTTCCTTTAAAAACCATCTTGGCTGAGCAGAATCTTTGGAATTGGTCTCTGGACACGAGTCTCCCTTTCCCCCAGACAGCCCACTCTTATAGTTAAAGCACCTTTCCTCTCTCCTGACATTTGCCGCTCGAATTACTGGGGTTATGAGAGGCAAGCAGCCAAACCTTAGTTTGGTTACACCCTTATTACCATCGTCCTTCACTTGAACGAGCCAACCATGACCAGCTTCTCAAGAGAGCCCTATTCCCCAGAGGACAGAATATTTGTCTTGCTATTTAGAGAAGTCTTCAGTGCCAACTTGGAAAGGTCAGAAGAAATTTTGGTGAAAAAAATAATCCGACTCTTTTCAAATAGTTGAATAACCTCACAAGTAAACATGCTTATTTCCCTATGATAATGAGGCAGACAAATTCCCCCCAACTTTGAAAACAGAGCCACGCAAATGCATTCCTCAGGCACGAAAGGTCTCCCTCGCAAAAAACATCTCAGGCAGGCCTTTTGCTAATTCTGTATTCAGGCGGCCCTGTGATTCCAGAGCACGGCACTCAAATGAGGGGCGCAGGGCCACGCTTTAGAACTAGACAAACTGCACTTTTACAGCAACCTGAGAGAACGAATCCTGGACACTCCTGCACAGTCTGCTTGGTTAGTGTGTCTTGCTTTTGGCCTGGATGAGTAAGGCTGAGTCACCCACCTTCCTGAGCCGCACTCTGCAGTACACAGCAAAACCGCACTAACCCCACCAGAGAAAGCCTGCAACAAAAGGCTGATGACTTAATGTAAATATCCAGAGATCTCAATACAAGTTAATCCAAACATGTCTCACAAGCTTCTGGATCCAAGACCCCCCTGGTTGCCCGGAGTCTTCTGACCCAGCTGCGGCTAAGGGGTGGGGCCTATGAAACTCTGGAATCAGAGGCTCTGTGTGAGTTGCAGACAGGTCAGAAATGATCATTTTTTCCCCTTTCAGTCCATCTCCAGAAAAAACAAACAACATCACCAACACAGCAGTTTCCTTTTTAGAAAGAACTCAGCCTTTCTTTGCCATGTATGTCAAGGAACTTTAACAGTGACTTACATGATAACTCAAAAAAATAACAAGAAGAATTACACACACACAGATTTGACCTAGCCAGGGCCTGAAATCAACACGAGCAGCCTGCACACGTGGAGACAAAAGGCCTTCTGTGTGGGGAGTGGGGCTACTCCTCCCACTGGCCGACAGGGGGACGAGGCCGGAGACCAGAGGGCAGACGGCCGCCAGCGATGCAGAGCCGGGCCCCACCCAGCGCGCACACGCCTGCACAAGCCCTCGGACCATCTCAGCCCCTCCCGTGGCTCTGAAAGCATGAGTGGTGGGTGGAAAGGCCACTGGGTGGAGAGGCGCCAGGAGGCGCGTGCCCGCCTACCTGCTGGGCCCGCAGGAGCGCCGCGTCGATGGCCTCCACCCGCTGTGCCACGGCGTCGCTCACCAAGCGGAAGCGCTCGTTGTCCTCGGCCACCGTCCGCTCCAGGCCTTCCCTCGCCCTCCAGGGCACCAGCTCCAGCAGGGCGGCGCTCACCTCGTTCAGCGAGTCCAGCAGGGCTTTGTAGCTCTTGGCTTCCTTCTTCAGCTCCTGGGGACGCAAGCCGAGAGACACAGGCCTGGGGGACACGCCACGGCTGAGCGAGCTTCCCCTTCAACTGCCCTCGGGGCCAGAGCCCCTCACAGGCAACAGGGCGCGTGGGCCCCCTTGGCCGCAGTTACGTTCTGTACACCACAGGTATTTCACACAAAGGAAAAACCGTTCCCTAAGAAGCTCAAAAGGACAACCCCCTTGTCAACACGGCACGATTTGAGCTTTGAAACGTAATATCAGTGTTTAAAAATTAGGAACCCAAACCCAGCAAGTTAACATGGATTATTCTTTGCTGGCTGGTAAGCTCAAAGTAATTGGGAACCAGAACAGATAACTGACGAGAACCTCCTGTGCCGCTCAGGGAGCTCCACTCAGTGCTCTGCGGTGACCTGAAAGGGAAGGAACCCAAAACACGGCAGATACATGCGTGCGTACGGCTGCCTCACTGTGTTATACAACAGAAATGAACACAACACTGCAAAGCAACCACACTGTAATAAAAATTCATATAAAAAAAGTAATCAGGTACCAGAAAACCAAAGAGGAAAGTCTGGACCAGAATCGAGTGACCCTCAAAAGGAGGACACACTGGCTTTAAATCATCCCTGTTGAATCATCACAGGCTCAGTGAACCAAGCCTCCCTAACTCCCTGAACCCACGTGTGGTCATACTTCAGAGATGATGAAAATGGAGGCTGGCCACTTTGGGAAGAAAGACTCAGTGTGGGAGAATACCAATTTTTGCAACATGATTAGGAAAGTCACCTCATGCCATGCATTGACCTTATAAACGTGTGATTATCCCGACCGAATTATGTGCGTCTCTGAAACACTGATCACTGCCCCTTTTTTCCCTGTTTTTATGCACAATAAAGTATACTCCCACCATACGGTTCGACAAACGACAAGATGCTATTTTTCTGTCTGGGCTCCTAAAAGCTCACACAGCTGGTCTGTGGCCAGTTTCCGTTGGGTCCCCGCCCACACAGGCGTCCTTGAACACATTACTAGTGACATGTGATAAACATCACTTTGGCCCTGAGTGACTCGGCCTCCCGTGAGAGATAACAGGCAGACGCAAAGAATGTATGTCGGAGCGTACTTTTTGCCTCACATGTGCTTGGCTGGCAGCCTCTCCCTTCAGAACCTGCGTTTCGTACGAGAGCAGCTCGACTTCCACCTTGTCCAGCCAGGCGCACAGCCCCTCGTGGGTGGACTGCAGCCGCCGTGCAAGCTGCAGCGCCTGCTCCAGGGTCTTCGCAACGTCTGTGCTCAGCTTAGTGATGTCCTGGTATCTCGCTTTAATGGCTTCCAGTTTATCTTGAATGATTAAAACCTCGTCACCTAGAATTTCAAAGGCATGTTATATCTCATGAAAGGAGAAGCAGAGTTCTCCAGAGGTGAGGCTACGCTGATGAGCTTTGGGGGGGTGGGGGAGAGGAGACACTTTTCTTAAGAAAAGTTCTGACCCAAGAAAAGTCCTTTCCTAGGTTTGAATCTTCCTGGGGATTTCTGGCCGATGTCAACAGCTCTGCGAATGCAAGTACAAAAACTGTCAAGGACCACAGACAGCACCTTCTGTCTTGTGAAAAGCACCACCTTGCGTCTGTCTGTATGGTCTTCTCGTGTTTAAGGTTAAAAAGCACCTGGGTTCAAATACTGAGTTTGTGACTCATTACCTTGTACAAGGTACCTGACCTCTCTGTGCCCCTGAGTACTTATTACAAGAACAGAACCTACTTCATAAGGTTGTGATAAAAATTCAATTAGTTTATACTTGCAAAGCATTTAGAATGGTGCCGGTCACAGGCATACACATGTTTATGTACAGCTTGGGTGGTGGGAGTTTAGTTGCTAAGTCACGTCCGACTCTTGGGCCCTTGCAACCCCATGGACTGTAGCCTGCCAGGGTCCTCTGTCCCTGGGATTCTCCAGGCAAGAATACTGGAGTGGGTTGCCATTTCCTCCTCCAATGTATAATCCATTTGTGTGTTTAAAATAATAAACTCATCTGTACTGTTTCGACAGATCTTCACCTGCCTCTATTTAATTTTCAGACACAGATAGTAATTGCATCCTGGGCTTCAGGTTCCCAGTGCAAGGCTGTAGCTATGATATCAAATTCCCCCCATGCATAATGAACAGTACCTGCCCCCACCACACATGTGCTGAGCTGAATACAGATACAGTGAGATGTTCTTACAGCCAAAGGGATTACTAAAAACAAGTCAGCATTTATTTTCTTGGTGCGTTCAAGCACAGAGAAAGGAAGCTGGGGCACAGTCACACTCTGTGTCACCAAATACCACCTCTCTTAAAATTTTACAAAACTGTCTACAACCGCTCTGCATCTACAACAACTGCCTTCCACAAGTGGAAAGCTAATTTCATTCTGCCACGCAATTCTCTGACCAGTGCTCAGTCTTATGAGTAATACACAAAACTTTCATTAAAAACTCAGTGAGATCATGAGAAAAAAGTGAAATCATAGTCCAAAATCCCCTTGATCGGCCTTCAAAGTGTTCTCCAGAACGAAATCTTGGACTGGCCCCAAAATTCTCCAGTGCTTTGTGTTCTGCCCCATCTCTAAACTATTCTGAAAGCAATGCACAGTGCTCGTGGAATGACGATCTGAAAGGGATCTCACCTGTTGTCCGTTTAAGTAGCTCCAGGCCATTCAGCAGCGCCTGGTCTACGTTCTGTTTTCTAAGCTGGATGTCCTCTTGCAGAACCTAAAATACAGGTACCATCTAGTTATCAGCTAATCTTAAGAGAATGTTTCACTTTTTTGAGTAAACACCTCACATTTTCAAATATTCCTCACTGTTCTCACATTTACCTCTCCTTGTTTCAGCACTGTGCCCATGTCTCAGTTCATCTATCGTAATTCTCTCCTCTACTCAGAAAATGAGCTACGTGGAGAGACTGGAGTACTAATTAATTGTGGGCCTTTGTATACAATGATGAAATAATAAAATGAAAAATGAACAATCTATTATTGGATAAACTGAATCTCTTACATAACACGTGATTTAATTGAATATAACACTCTCTATATAAAATGGATAAACAACAAGGACCTACTGTATAGCACAGGGGATGATACTCAATATTTTATAATAACCTAGATGAGAAAAGAATCTGAAAAATAACATATATATATATATATAAATAACTTAATTGGTTTACTGTACACGTAAAACTAACACAACACTGTAAATCAACTATACTTCAATTTAAAAAAAGGTCATTGTATACAAAGGCAATGTCTTTTTTGAGTACAGGAATTAACCTAAATCATAGTGAACGTAAAATAATACAGAAATAAAAAGAACTGAGAAAATAAGGTCAACTGAAATGAAAAAATAAAATAAATCAAAATACCCGCAACTCAGCCTGCTGTGTCCACAGCCCCTCGGGGCTGGAGTCCTGGACCGAGAGCCGCCTTAGCTTGTCATGCGCTTCACTCAGCCAGTTCATCAGCTCCACTTCATCTTCCCCAAAAATCTTAGCATTACACAGAGCCTGCTGCAGGAGCTCAGACCTGCTGTGGCTTTTCTCTTGAATCTCAATGTACCACACTTGGAAGGAGTCTAGTTTACTCTGCACCATATCTTTATCCTCCCTGGAGCTCAAAACCTTTAAAGACTGGCCAATGCTAACGGCCTGGTGTAAATGCTTATTGTGATGCAGGACGTCATCTTCTAAGGCCTAAACAAGGTTTTAACAAAGGGAAACAAAAAGAATGGACAAATAAAAATGACAACATAAATCGAACAAAAAGATGATACATGAAATGGGTGTAAGGTTGAACTGAGGCATCACCCAACAGCGTGTAACTCAAATGCGTGTCATAAAACCACAAAGGAAAGGGACAACTGGATCCCACAAGCATGTGGCGGGAACCTTACTCTGTGTTGCTCAATCTGCTCCTCCAGCTTGGACGCCTGGGTTCCAACGGGCTCACAGTTCGCCAGCCTCTTCTCTGTGGTCGACAGCCACTCGTTCAGAGGCTCTAAGGTTTCGTGAAACTGCTGTGCTACCACGGAGATACCTTCCAGCTGACGGTTCCTGAAAACGCGCCAACAGGAAGGTCATTTGGGGATGAGGAATGTGGGAAGCTGTCAACAGAAAGCTTCGCTCATGCTCCTGCATTCTGCTCCCAACACTTTCTGTAGAAAACATCTAAGGTTAAAATTAAAACCTCTCACACTGAGGGGACAGTTTAAAATAGTTCTTCTATTCCCTGTGCTTCCCCTGCCAGGGTTCAATCCCTGGTTGGGGAACTAAGATCCCTCAAGCCACTCAGCATGCTGGAAAAAATAGCAGAAATATCTATAAATCTTTTTTAAAAATAATAGTTCTATTAAATTCTCCTTTAATTCTTAAAACTGAACAAAGACCAACCTCAAGAACCTGAATCTTACGAAAGTCTTAAGTGATGCTAAAGTTGAAACTTCAGTACTTTGGCCACCTCATGAGAAGAGCTGACTCATTGGAAAAGACTCTGATGCTGGGAGGGATTGGGGGCAGGAGGAGAAGGGGACGAC
>SJYF01000023.1:10350559-10360972 GCA_006410515.1 Procapra przewalskii
GGACGTGAGTCTGAGTGAACTCCAGGAGATGGTGATGGACAGGGAGGCCTGGCGTGCTGCGATTCATGGGGTCGCAAAGAGTCGGACACGACTGAGCGACTGAACTGAACTGAAGTAACTCATCGTACTTCTTACAATAATAATAGTTATAATCTTAGTGATGTTATAATAACAATAGCAGCAATAATAATTATAATAATAGGTAATATGTACTGAACATATATTCTATGCTTTACAAATGAGTTAAATTCAGCCAGAGCACCAGTTACTGAGACTGCGTTAGTCAAATGGTCAAGATTAGATTCAAGTTTTGCAAAATAAAGCATCCCCTGCACTGAAATTACTGGTAATTCCTCTCCTCCTTTAAAAAGTATACTGCCAGGTATGTTTCCCAGAAGCAATAGTTATTATTTTATGGACTAAAAAAACCATGAAAGAGAAGAACTATTTCTCTGACTTTTACAAAAAACGTTTGAAAATGCCTTTACAAGACTCATCGTTTCCTCCATTGAAAAGGTGCCATCGAAGTTAAAACCTGCTCGAGCGGTCCTTGGTTTGCATTGAGGGCAAGTGATCGTGCTGGTCTGTATGCGGAGAGCCTGATTCAGTATCCAATTCTGCGAGTCATTTCTGCTGGGACCGAGAGCTGCTGTCCTGACCTGTCATCGTGTTTAATTCTCAGGAAACGACCTGATTTGAGACATGGATGTTCTTTAGGGACAAAGAGAATTGTGAAAAACTGGCTTGTGCTGCTGAAGGTACTGAGTCGGCCAAAAGGTTTGTGAGGGTTTTCCATAAGATCTCACTGGAAAACCCAAATGAACATTTTGGCCAACCTAACCATTTCTGTATCTTTTTATCACAAACCACATATGCATACATTTTAAAACTTTCAGTTGAAACACATTTCACCTTTAAAAAAAAATGAATAAGTTACTATATTATTTTTAACTTCTGGATGATCACTATCTATGACTCTTCTTTCAAAATTCTATTAAATAGTATCTAATCACCTAGAATGAATGGAAATAACTTTTGAGACTAGGTTTAATTGGCTGTGATTTAAATTGTAAGGGGAACTATTAATCGGTGTGTGAATCACAATATGACCACAATCCCTCCACTTAATACCACCGTGAGGATGGCTAAGGAAAAGGACAGTCCTGAGAGGAAAGCAGAGACGCTGGCTTTCGTTTATTTAAAAAAGTACTCAGCACCTCTCCCATGGGAGTAATAGTAATTGATCTACTGGTACATGTTAAAGGGAATGAGAAATTTCCAGCCTCCTTGGGAGCCCCTTACTCACTTGTCCTAGGACAACGCTTCCTTCTGCTCTTTAATTCAAGATTAGAAAAACCCTTCTCTGCACTATCCTATCAAGAGTTCCAGCGAAGGTAGGAACACGTGGAGACACTCATTCTGTTCGGCAGGTCATCTGTTTCCAACCCAACCAGAGTACACTCCAGTGTCGCAATGACTTGACATGGCTCAGTGCAGTGTTGACAGAGAGAACGAGAAGGAACTATACTCAATATCCCATGGCAAATGGTAAACCAAAACAGGGAAGAATATTTTTAAAAGAAGTATATATACATTCGTATATGACGTGAAGCTGCTCAGTCATGTCTGACTCTTGGAGATCCCATGGACTGCAGCCTACCAGGCTCCTCTGCCCATAGAATTTTCTAGGCAAGAGTACTACAGTGGGTTGCCATTTCCTTCTCCAGGGGATCTTCCTGACCCAGGGATCAAACCCAGGTCTCCCAAATTCCAGGCAGACGCTTCACCATCTGAGCCACCAGGGAAGCCCACATTCTTATATATATGTACGTATATATACATATATTCGGAGAAGGCAATGGCACCCCACTCCAGTTCTCTTGCCTGGGAAATCCCATGGACAGAGGAGCCTGGTAGGCTACAGTCCATGGGGTCGCTAAGAGTCGGACACAACTGAGCGACTTCACTTTCACTGTTCACTTTCATGCACTGCAGAAGGAAATGGCAACCCACTCCAGTGTTCTTGCCTGGAGAATCCCAGGGACAGAGGAGCCTGATGGGCTTCCGTCTATGGGGTCGCACAGAGTCGGTCACGACTGACGTGACTTAGCAGCATATATATATTCACACACACACACACACATATGTGTACAACTGAGTCACTTTGCTATACAGCAGAAATGAAAACAACATCATAAATCAAGTATACTTTAATAAAAAAAAAAAGAAATATAGTGAAGCCCAGCGGTGCCACGCTCCAGCTCCTCACCTTGGTAAGGTAAACGTCACGGCACCTTCCACCAGCCTTACTTCCCAGACACCTCCCACTCTACCTTGAGCCAGAACTCGGGACATTCCCGGTGGTCCAGCCGCTAAGCCTTCACACTTTCAGTGCTTCCACTGCAGGGGGTGTGGCTTTGATCCCTGGTTTGGGAACTAAGATCCCACATGTCGCAGGGTGTGGCCAAAAATAAAATAAAATTAAGAAACTGAGGGCACCATTTAAAAAATAGTATTAGACAGTCAAAACTTAATTAGAAACAAAAATAGAAAAAAAACAGAGGTTGCCTGTCACCTCCCCACCCCAGGCCGGGTTCTTCGATTCTCTGCTACCATGGCTCCCTGTGTGCAGGTTTCACTCTGAACCATCACACCTGTCCCTGCTCTTCAATGGCCACCAAACCCTGCGACGGTATTCCCTGAGGGCAGGGATGATTTGACAAGTGCATCACCGAAACACCTGGCCCTGCCTGATGCGCGGCAAGCAGGCAATGACTACGTTACAAATGAATGAATAAAGGATCCTGCGAGGGAAACACTGTTCTTAAAGAGTTGTAATAGGGACTTTCGTGGCGGTCCAGGAGATAAGAATCCACCCGGTAATGTAGGGGACATGGGTTTGATCCCTGGTCAGGGAACTAAGATCCCAGACGCTGCAGAGCAACTAAGCCTGCACGCTGCAACTACCTACTAGGTCCACGTGATGCAGCCAGAGAGCCAGTGCACCTCAACAAAAGATCCTGTGCCGAAACTGAGATAGGTCGCAGTCAAACAAATAAACAAATAGAAACAAAAACAAGCAAATAAGAGCTGGGAAAGATCTGGGGACTACAAGACATCGCTATCGGAGGAATGAGAAGAGAGTACCACCACCCCTGCCCTCCATGTTCACATACGTGACAGACACAGGAAAAGAACAATTTGGAAATAAAGTAGGACCAAAATATGAGAAATCAGTACAAAAGCCACTGCTCTTCCCAATCCCCGGCAGCATTTACGTTACCTTGTTTCAGCCTTACTAAGTAGTGCCTCCCATCGGCTATCCAGCAGACTGAGCTGTTTCAAAATCTTCACTTTATCCGGAGGTTCTGCCGTGGCGGCGATTTTCTCTCCTTCCCGTTTGATCACCTCCACAGTAGATTTGCGGTCATCCAGCAATCTTTGGAGAAGCTTAGGAAAAAATAGTAAATAAAAAAAACAATAAATAAATGGAAAGGAAACAAAGGAATAACTGTATAAACATGCTTTCTAGCATACTTTTGACATGTGACAAAAATAATTTTGCATGGATTCACATCCAAAAGGATCTGAGAAGCAGAGCTTTTTCAAAAACCTCATCCTATTTAATGATTCATTACCACTGTGTTAGACACTGTGGTAGAGGCTTTTTGCAGAAAATAAAATGAATATTGATAAGGCCACTAAACCATTCATTCTCAACTTTTTACGACAAGATAATGGGGTAGAAGGGTGCTGCTACTTAGGAAAACATCGCTGCACTGGAAATGCAAAGTCCTCATTACTGTAATGAAATGGGAATGCCCTAACACTCAACAATGATCTGTCCCATTGAGACAGAAAAGATCATTATAGATCATCACTATTTTCAAAACCTTTTCCCATGTTAAATAATCTACCACAGAAAGGAAGCTGAGACTCAGACCAGTTCACAAGTCAATGAGGCTGAAACCAGAGGCTCCTGGCTGCTTTGGGGAGGTAGGATAGCTCCTAAAATTCTTTGAGGGTAAAATCTAGAGCCTTTAAGTAGCATTTCCACAATGACTAGAGTGAAACATGTCAGAAACCTTCAAAGTTGGTGAAAGAAGACTAACATTTCAGAACTGAGCGGCAGAAAAATGTCCAATTCTTCATTTCAAGAAGCCTGGAAGGGAGTGTTTGACATAGAAAGTGAAAGTGAAAGTGAAGTCGCTCAGTCGTGTCCCACTCTTTGCGACCCGGTGGACTGTAGCCTACCAGGCTTCTCTGTCCACGGTATTCTCTAGGCAAGAATACTGGAGTGGGTTACCATTTCCTTCCCCAGGGGATCTTCCCGACCCAGGGATCGAACCCGGGTCTCCCGCATTGGAGGCAGACGCTTTAACCTCTGAGCCACCATGACACGGGGTGCCAAAAATCAGGATTCCCTTCCTCCACTTAAACGAAACAAACATTTCAGTAATAAGTGCCATCCCCAGGCCCCACGTGCAGAGTGGTGAGCAAGGCACAGGCACACAGAACGCTGAACACCACTGCTGCCTGAACCTGACCCTGACTGACCCTGGAGGACCAAAGCCACGGACAGGCACCCAGGGACAACACGCCGCCAGGAGGGCATCCCATCACTGCCACTTCGCCACCAAGCCCACTCTGCTCCGTGTTGCGCGGCAGCCTGGATGGGAGAGGGAGTTTGGCAGAAAACGGATGCATGTGTGTGTATGGCTGAGTTCCTTTGCTGTCCACCTGAGACTATCACTACACTGTAAATCAGCTATATTCCAATACAAAACAAGAAGCTTAACAGCAAGTTAAGAGAGACCACCACACAGGAGGGGAGAGGAACAGGGTCCAAGAGAAGGGGAAGAGACGTCCTCTCCTGACACAGGTCAGAGATCATAAAATCAAAGTACAACAGGTGGTCTGGGCAGTAAAGGGAACAATTAAATGGATTACCTTCAGTAAACTTTAATGAATAGCTTCTAGCAATTAAGAGCAAAATCGACAGACAGGTTTTGTTAGCTAAGCCTTGTTCATTAACTCTGGGTAAATACTAAAGGTTTAAATTAAATCATGAATGGTAATAGTCATATTATTTTATTCAACACCATATTATATATTTTATATTTATTATATTATAGAAATTACACATTATATTTTATTACATATTATATGTATCAATTTTTTTCAACAACCAAACAAATGCAATGTGTTTCCTATGTTTCTTTATTCCTTATCTCTAAATCTATTTCTAATTAGTTAATTTCTCAAGATACTAAAGTCTTCAAAGAATTTTCAGAGAGAGGAGTACTGGATGCCAAAACCCAACCAACTCTGAATCCATTCCTTTTTTTAAGCGTCTTGTCTTTTTAAAGGTAAACCTTATCAATGCACTGTATTCCAGGAGCACCCCACTGCCATGCGTCATTTCAAGCTGCGGACAACACAAATCAATACTGGACAGGTCATTAATGCTTCCCAATGACTACAGAAGTAGGTGTGGCCCTAAGGAGTCAGCATCCCTCTAAGGAGTGTCTTTCCAGCTGGGTCCTGTATGTGCAGCGTCAAAAGACACAAGAGCCCAGTTCTGAACGCAGGGATCAACTCTCTGCCTCGTCAGTACAGGCTGAACCATAATAAACTGCCCACACTGACCTCACACAACAGACAACTGCATATGCACCAAGCCAGCACATCAAAGAACCATGACTTCTCTGTTCAAAGTCACCCTTCCACTGAGTGAGGTCGTCCTTGAGTGCACTAATTTTTTAAAAAAACTGTACACGTCCCCTCTCCACTTAGCACTTACTGTCCCCAGCTCTACCCTCTCTCTTCCCAGTTCTTCGCTCCCACCCGGCTTTATTTATCAGTGGCCAAGGTAAACACTAATTGCTTACTTTTGTTTACTGTCTCTCTCTCCCTGTTCGTCCCTTCCCACTAACACTTAAACTTGATGAGGAACTTCTGTTTTTTATTTGACGGTAGAGCTCTGGCACCTGCAAGGATGACTGACCTGTGGCAGATGGTAGACAAATATCTGTTGAATGACTAACAAAACAAGGTCTAGAGCATCGATTACTGGTTAATGAAGACATCCTATTAACACAGAGTCACAAGGTAAACGTTTCCTCTCGATATTAAGGTGTAACCGGAAACTGGACGCACGCTCTGCTAACTCACCTTCTGCTCCTGTATCTGGGCCTTCACCACCTTGAACTCGGCGGACGGGGCTTTCTGATTGGCCACGAGCTCCTCGGTGTCCTCCATCCAGCCGAGCAGGGACTCCAGGGCGTCCTGGAAGCGCCCACAGTGCAGCAGGGCCTCCTGCAGCTGGGCTGCCCGCTGGGCCACCTGCACAGCCAGGGCCTCAGTCACCACCACGCTCGGAGAGACCGCGCACGCCCGCCAGCCCACCCTGCCCACTGACCACAGATTCTCTCTTCCTTCTCATTTAAAACTTACTCAAGGCACTGCTCGTGGGCAGGATACAGACAGAAAGGAGACAAGCTCATCAGCAAGTCAGCCTAAGATGAGGTTACCCTCTCAACCTGTCAATGCCAAAGGGGAGGACTCTCGGATTTTGGATTGTTCCAATACACCGACGATTAGCAAAGAACGGTTCAAATATTTTAAGGTTACTGAAAGAAACAGTGCCTTTTTCATTTTTACCATTATCCATGGGGTTCCATTATTTCCTACGATGAAAATCAAAACGATGAAAATCAAGGATAATAATTTTAAGACTAAGATTAAAAAAAACCACTATTATTTAATAGAGAGAATCAGAATTACATTCAGCCACACAAAGTAACTATGAAGTATCCAATTAAATTCTGTGAGCTCCAAGCTCTATAGAAGCCTTTCTTAGTAAGACAGAGCCTTTGTCCTCCAGTAAATGGAGTCTCTGTGTCCCACACAGAGATACCCTATTGCCCCCTCAAAGGTCTTTTCTTTTTGGACTGAACAAGTACTTGGCAAGACAGTTTAAGTGCCATGGAATATATTTATACCTGACACTGCATCCCCGTTTGTGTGAGTGGCACTACAGTATGAAGCAGACTCTAAACAAGGATAAATGCTGTCTTGAGATCTGGCCACCAAGGAAGATTTCAGAGCAGGAAAACCCCCAAAAAACAATTCCCTCCAGCACCAGACGAGCCCTGCCATCCCAAAACCCTTTTCTGATCATTTCTGTCACATAAAGAGCTGCTGCTGTGTTTCAGCATCATATCCTTAAGCTATCAGAGTTACTTTCCAGTGTTTTCTGTCACGCACATTTGGGAAAAGGGGGAATGACATTTGGACTCAGGGATCTATAGTGAGGTGCAAACCCTCAGTCCAGGGTGGACAGACACACGGCTGTACTGTGTGACCCGTTACACAGTGCGGAATGAGCTGCTGATGAATGAAAATTAGGTTTCACATAAAAAGTGAGATTTCCAAGTTCTCTGGGAAATAAGTAGACCATCTGGCAGCGGGGAGCCCAGGCCCCTGGGTGGCACTAATCTGAGGTGCCAAGCAGCCCTCACGCCCTCGGAGGTGCGTGCACGGTCCCAGCCCAGGGCAGAGGACCTGGCCACCACCGTCCAGAGGCCCGCCTCACCCAGCTCGCTGCCTGCGTCTGCGCCCCCAGCCCTGGGGACACCTGGGATGGGCCACAGGTCACAGGGTGGCCAAGAAGCAGGCAGGACAGGGAGGCTGGGCTACTGGACACAGAACTGTGGGTGCCAGCAAATGCTGGCAAACAATCTGCAGGAAGGACAAGGGAGGAAGCGCCACCCCACCTTCTTGTTGAGGGTCTTCCAGCGTGCGCCGGCGTCGTCCAGGTCGTGCTCCAGGGCCTCGGTGCTGGCACCCTTGGCAGCACTCTGGATGAGGCCCTGCCCCAGCCAGTTCACATCCTGATGCTTCACCTGCAGGGGTTCGATCTCTTCCTTTTGGAACACCTACGTTTGAAAGAACAATAACTCTCTGAATTAGCGTAGCTAACAGTCACCAAATACAAACAATCTGTTCAATCAGCCGGTATGGATTATTACAGATAAAGATGATCCTGGTTGCCTAAATCATGTGTTGTTGCCTAGTCTGCCTTACAAATACTAGTAAAAAACTAAACATAAATTCATAATATTATCATAACGACTCAGAAATATTCAGGAATGATATTCTAGCTGCATTTCATCAAATTACCTATAAAACGAAAACAAGAGTGGACATGTCTTCTCTATCGCTTCATTATCACAGCACTCATAGGAGTCTCCTATCACTCCAATTTAACTAGTAAAACAAAGGTTTAGAGTGGCATCCTTTCACTCTTTTTTTTAATGTCATTTGCAGCAACATGAATGCAACTAGCAATTATTATACTAAGAAAGTCAGAAAGAGAATGATAAACACTGTATGATATCACTCATACATAAAACCTAAAATATGACACAAATGAAGGTATTTACAAAGCAGAAACAGACTCACAGACACAGAGCATGGACTCGCGGTTGCCGAGGTGAGAAGGGCAGACCGGGACTTCAGAGTTAGAAGATGCACGCTATTACACACAGAATGAATAAACAGCCGAGTCTGCTGCACAGCACATGCAGCCCTTCTCAACACCCATTTCATAACGAAAAAGAACAGAAAAAAAACCAATATGAACACCTATATGTATCCGTGAGTCACTCTGCCGTACGCTAGAAATTACCCAGTGTAAATCAACTATGCTTCAATTCAAACCGAGGCTCTGTGACAACCTGGAGGGGTGGTCAGGCGATGGGAGGGAGGCACAGGAGGAGGGGACGCGTGTGTACCTATGGCTGATCCATGCTGACGGACGGCAGAAACCAACAGAATACAGCAACGATCCTCAATTAACAACAAATAAAAAATAAGATGGATAACAACCAAGTCCTACTGTGTATCACAAGGAAGCATTTTCAGTATCCTGGGATAAACCCCAATGGACAAGAATATGAAAAGTGTACCTATACAACTGAGTCACTTTTCTGTATAGCAGAAATCAACACATTATAACTCAACTATACTTCAATAAAATAACTTTTTAAAGAGAAAAAAAAAAAGTACAGAAAATGCCAAGTAGCAAGATGGTAAGATGGGCCTTCCCGGACAAGAATCTTTATGGGCTCTTCTAAGGAGGCCTGCTTCTAGCTGGCAAAAGACACTGGAGCCTCAACCGGAAATGGGGGTCACTGACAAGAAGATGAGCTGAGCCAGAGGGGCCACACACGAGGACACAGACAGCAGAAAGAGGCAGGCGGGCGCTGCAGCAGCGTGGGTGCCGACACGTCCAGCCCCTCAGCCTCTGCCAAGACGCCAACGGGCGTGCAAGAGGCACAGAGGCCTCCCACCGGATCCCAGCACACGTGGCTTGCACGGCCACTCTGCCCCGCCATGGGCCCTGCCTGGACTGTGGGCGGCTTTCCAGCACCTCCCGCCAACCCTCCAGCCCACCCAACTTATAGGCCGCACTGCCTGCAACCGGCAAAGTATCTAACTAATGTGTTAAACAGCAAAATGCAGGTTCCACAAAAACACCAATTTGTTTTCCTTAAAGCTGCTCTATTTCCTGGGCCTACCACAGTACCTGGCTTGTAATATGGACCCAGTAACTACTTGCCAAATGAATTATCAGTATAGAAAATTGTATTGCTATCTTGGGGTGGGTGATGATCATTCCTTAATAGATAATACTATACATCAACTCTTTCATAGATAATACCAATGCTTTTAATATAGGGCTTGAAGGTGTCACGAGGACAATAAACTCATTTAACTAAGGAAGGAAAGCTTCAGCTGGAGATTAAGGGAAAACAAGGTTTAGGGTGCTAAGTCATTATACGACATAAATATAACAGTCCAAGTGAATGAATAGTTAAACAGAATATAGGAAAACACAATAAAAGCAAATATCAAAATAGGAGTTGAGAAAAAACTACAGGCACAGCATGGAAAATAAGTTTGAAAGATGTAAAGGCTGCCAAACTCCCCAGACGTTGGCCCATGCCAGCATATGTCTGGGCTATAGTATGAATGAGTACATTAAAGAAAAGCAAACAAAAATTGCGCAATCACCTCTTCTAAAAGTCCCCTTTTAGCAAAAAGCCCAAACATTTTCTGACAGTTTCCACACTAGCTAATTGTTTCCAAAGAACAATATTTAATATAAAAAGTCAATTACACACAAAGAATTATAGGAGTTCCCCAAATCACTGGGACATAATACATAAAATTTTTCAGAATTTAGAAGGCATTAATGTACCTAATAAGTCAATAGAAACACTGCAAATTAGTGAAAACAGAATTCCGCCATATGATCCTACTTCTTTTTCTATACCACTTTCCAAGTTACTATTTCTAGGAAAAGCTGTAGATATGTTTTACTGCTTACCGGAAAAAAAAAAAAAA
>SJYF01000023.1:10365122-10378668 GCA_006410515.1 Procapra przewalskii
GAGCCTTTGGCGCAGGGAGAAAATGTCACAGTTTCATTTAAGTAAACTAAGATCTATCCATTCTTTATTTTATGGAATAAGCAACCATGCCAGAATAGCAGATAGAGGGCAGATTTTCTTTCCTCAAACTCACAAAATAATCTTTCGAACATAAATAAAACTGCTGGCCCCAAGTGAAGACAGGTCTAGTAAAAACAACAGAAAACTTCTCTGATAACTTAACAGAAGAGATGTGGGAGGGGCCTTTTGTACCTTTCATGAGAAAATGATTCCAAAATGATTTTTTATAAACGTAAGAACTGAATCTTAAAAAAAAAAACTCTCCATAACCAGAACTCATTCAACACTTGTTAGATGTAACTCGTATTAAGTTGGAAAAAATATATACATAGCCAACTATAAGGGATAATATACATAATAAACTACCCATCAACATAATAATATCAAAGCTCACTCTTCATGGTCCAGAAGTGAAATATCTCAGCAAGCACTTGATTCTATCTGAGCACACAGGCTGTTCTGCTGCCTGGATAATAAGACAAAGAAAACCCGCCCACAGTTACCCTGTTTGAACAATGAGTCGGGCACCAGGCCACAATCAGCAGAGATAGAGGGACTGACTGCTAGCTGCCACGACCTTCCTTATGCAAGTAGCTCCTGGGAAGCTACCCACCCTGTGTGAATAAGAGTTTCCACGGAGTGTGGACCAGAGTTGCTCACAGAACTTTTCCTAAGAAACAATGGCCCTACTTCCAGCCCCGGTAGGCTCTAACTCTAAATCATGAACTCAGTTTTAATCTGGTCTTTCAGCTCTCTGTAAAGCTAAGCACAGCAACCTCACATTTGAGATGAAGAGTACACTTTTAAAGCTACACAAATAATTCATTCATTATTTCAGCCATTCATCAAACAGGCCCCACTATCTGCCAAGCAGCACAGGAAACCCTGGCAAAGTGCAGGTGCCCAGAGAGGCAGGACCCCCGCCCGGTGTGCCTAACAGTGAGGTGGAGAGTCTGGATGAGAAAGTGTGTGGGGCACAGCCGGGAAGCAGGAAGTGCGATGGAGAAATCTCCTCTGATGGATTATATTTAACAGTGCACCATTCATTTAATAACTGAGTTCCTATTTTATTAAGCTGATTTCAACTAACTCTACAAAAGATGATCCTGGCACATTTGGGTTCCATTTGATATTTGTACTCTTAACATTATATTAGTATTGATGACAACAACTTGTATATTTATCTTTGTTACTTGAAATCAGATTCCAAAGATCTATCTGGGCAACTTAACTCATATTTAGAGCAGGACCCGACTGGTTGATCGTTTCTTCCTAAATTCGATTTATACAGCTACTTTTCAATGCGATGCTCTCTAAAGTTAGTACTAATAAAGTCAAGATGTATTGAACTGTGTTAAATACTAACCATTATACATATAAGAAATATACAATGAATAAACGAGCAAAGCTCTTCCCCAAAGCAATCAAAAGTATTCAGAAATCGCAATGTTAAACTGGTCTCGAAAGGCAAGTCTACACAGCCTACTTGATGTGATCGTTAAAATACTTTCTAAAGGTAGATAATTTTGGAGAAGAGCACAAACACTAGTCGAATTATAAGCAAGATAGTACCACTTTCTCATTTTATATTTCTAAAATTAAAAAAGAAAGTTTCTGAAGAATCTTACCACAAAGTATCATATAAGGATCCATGTTTTAGAAAAGATAAAAGGCTAATTTTATCAACTGAAACATGGAGTTTTTAGAGCTGAAAGCCTAGAAATCTTAGGAAATTCAAGTGCAGTTAAGTGGACAACGTTTGTGAGCAAATGTAGTATTATCCATAAAAGCTGATGAACTTATCTTCTTGGCCTGGTAGCTCCTGAAATATGAATTAGAAGCCAGACAAGAGACGTGTGGGGTTTTTGCTTAAACCTAGGCCTTAGAGACAACAATTTCTATTATTCTTTCTAAAACAGATGTGCTTTTTGCTAAGGAAAACCGAAAGCATCTTATGTTCTCAGGTTTTAAAGTGATAAACTTCTTTACATGGATGGATAAAGGATCTTCAAGAACAGTCATCAGATGAATGTGTGCGTGCGTGCGTGCGTGCATGCTAAGTTGCTTCAGTTGTCTCTGACTCTTTCTTTGCGACTCTGTGAACAGTAGCCCACCAGACTCCTCTGTCCATGGGATTCTCCAGGCAAGAATACCGCAGTGGGCTGCCATGCCCTCCTCCAGGGGAGCTTCCAGACCCAGGGATCGAACCTGCGTCTCCTGTTGCTCCTGCATTGCAGGCAGATTCTTACTGCTAAGTCACCAGGGAAACTCCATTAGATGACTATGCAGTAACTATTTATTTCAGTTTAATTCACTTTACATTTGAAGGAAAGAAGGATATTCAGGGCCCATGACAAAAGCAAACAAGTAATAAAACTTATCAGATTGACTGGTCTTGATGGATATTTATCTTGAACATTAGGTAGGGCCTTTAAACGTGCACTCCTTAGCTTCCTGTGAGTTATCTTCACAGCATTTACCAATTGAGGCTATTTTTTAATGAATGGAGACTTGATGAATGTTTAAAAAACATTAACTCATCAGATTTTCTTATTAAGAAGCCTACATCATTTCATAACAACAAAGCAAATTCCTCTCTCTCTGTTCCCATCTCTCACACTCATGGACACCCATACCTTTAAGCAACTTTCCAAGTGAGTAAAATAAATTATCTCCTTTTATCTAAGGAAAGCCCATGGTGATGACAAGAGATGCTACAGCCTGGCACTCTGCAGGGGTGGGGAGTGGGAGCCACTTTAAAATTAAGACACAGATTTACCCAGATAACAACAAACCACCAAAAAGTCCCCTGGTATAAAATCACTGGCTGCAACTGTGTTGAGAATGACCTACTTTGACTCCTTGACCTTTCTTTTATAATTGAAGTATAGTTGATTTACAATGTTTACAATACTGTGTTAGTTCCAGAAGTAGTTCCAGCAAATTAGCATGTACACACACACAAGATGTACACACACACACACATATACAAGACCATGTGTACACACAGACACATACACAAGACCATGTGTACACACAGACACATATACAAGATGTACACATACACACACACACATACACACACACACACACAATCTATCACAAGATACTGAATATCGTTCCCTGGTGTCCAGTAGGTCCTTGCTGTCTATCTGTTTTATATCTTGTAGTGTATATCTGGCTAATCCCAAACTCCTAATTTATCCTCCACTCCCCTTTCCCTGCTGGTAACTGTAAGTTTGTTTTCTGTGTTTAACTCCTGGGTCTTCACTGAAGCCACAGGAGTTAGGAGGCCACAGGACACCCAGAGCATGGCATCAGTTAGAAGCAGGCACGGAAAGAGAGCCCGCAGGCCATGCTCCGAGGAGCACGGCCTTTCAAAGCACGAAGGCCCACCTGCTCCGCTGGCATGCATGGCGGAGCCCTGCCCCAGGCAGCACCATCCCCGCGGCACGGCGTGGCCTCTGCATCCGTGGGTCTTCTCGCTTGCCAGCACAACGGAGATGTCTTCTTCCTAACATCTTAAAGCCACTCTGACACAGCTGACTGAATAAACGGGACCAGCTGATACAGCCCATGTATCAAGGGGCAGTTTCTATAGTGGAAACAGTCACCTTTAAAAATACCAGAGGAAGGCGCTGTGAAATCTGCCTACTAATATGGACTTATTAACAAAAATCCAGGTAAGTAAGACTATTTCCTCCCACAAAAAACCACTTCTGAGAAAGCTTTATTTAATTTTCTCCCATTCTCAACAAAATAGAGAACAATTTGTCATTGATCTCAATGGGACAATATGGACCACTTAAAAACCACTATTAAAGCATTCTTTGGACAGTTTACTTTTATCTTGAAAAATATGGTGGCATTATTGTTTCAGGATCACTCAATAAACATCTTAATAGGATACTTGGAAAGTGATTTTTTCTTAGCAGTACTATGTACAAACAGGATCAAATAATCCGGCTGCGCCAGCTTCATGGCAGCTGTCATCTTAGGTCCTCCAGCATTCACAGGAGGATGCCGGGTGCCCAGTGCCTTTCACTGTGCCCGAGAACATTCATCACGACACAGTTACATGTGTTCTGGTTTTTGTATCCGGTTTCAACTTGGCTGTCAGGCAAATTAAAATGGAGGAAGTCGTCAGGCTCTAGAAGCAAGAGCCAGCCTCTGACCTGCCTCCAACCCTGGCTTCTTCGCCTGCCCTAGAAGCACAGCCCTGTAGATAAGAAAGGATACGTCCTGGAATCTCTTAAGCCCCTGAGGGCCTGGCCAAGCCCCCAGGGTGTAAGAAGTCTTCTGACTCACAGGGCGAAACAAACAGCACTGTAAACATTAAACCAGAGATAGACTTTTGCGTGCAAACGGATGATGACATCACTTTGCTGCCTGTGATTACAAGCAGGAGTCCACAAAACTGCAATCTGAAGTCTTGCCAATGGGTTGGACACACTGCCCGGGACCCTTTCCCAACTGGGATTCCACACTGCTGTCAACAAGGGACTTTCCAGCACCGTTTAATCTGGATGCAGGTGGCTGGCCCAATTTGGTGAGGTATATGCTATTACTTCCTTCTTGGGCTCCAAAATCACTGCAGACAGTGACTGCAGTATGAAATTAAAAGATGCTTGCTCCTTGGTAGAAAAGCTGTGACCAACCTAGACAGTATATTAAAAAGCAGAGTCATTACTTTGCTGACAAAGGTCGGTACAGTCAAAGCTACGGTTTTGCCAGTAGTCAAGTAAGGATGTGAGAGTCAGACCATAAAGAGGGCTGAGCGCTGAAGAAATGCTTCAAACCGTGGTGTTGGAAAAGACTCTTGAGAGTCTCTCAGACTGCAAGGAAATCAAACCAGTCAGTCCTAAAGGAAATCAACCGTGAATATTCATTGGAAGGACTGATGCTGAAGCTCCAATACTTTGGTCACCAGATGCGAAGAGCTGAGTCACTGGAAAAGACCCTCATGCTGGGAAAGATTGAAGGCAGGAGGAGAAGGGGACGACAGAGGATGGGATGGTTGGATGGCATCACTGAGTCAATGGACATGGGTTTGAGCACAGTCAGGGATATGGTGAAGGACAGGGAAGCCTGGCGTGCTCGGACACGCCTGAGGGGTCACAGAGACTCGGACACGCCTGAGTGACTGAACCACAGCACTGTTCCTATTTCTGTTTTTTTTAATGACTGTACATCAAGATTAAGTCAAATAAACGAGAAAAAAGTGGAACTGTTCTTCTGTGTGTAACAAGTGGTTTCTTTTGTTAATGAGCTCTTCAAACCTGAACCTTAAGTACTGGGTTAAAAATTCTCTGCTTTACGAAGTTTTTGGTTCAGAGAGACGTGTACCAGTGATTTGTTCATTTGTGAGAACAAACAGTGACAACTGGGGCAGCCACAGAGTGGCCGGAAAAACCAGCAACAGGTTGTGGGTGAGGCTTTCTACCATGGCCCAGATGGAGCTGGGGAAGGTCATTATTTAGCTGGAACGTGACTATATGTGTTCGCTAAAACATCAAGTTTCTTTGCTTTTCACTGAGATTAAATCAATTCAGTGTGCTTATAATAATTACTTCACGATGATCAGAAGATCTGACTGGCTGTTGGTAACATCATAGGAAGGCTGGTGTATATTCCTTGTATAGAGTTGGTATGTCTTTGAAACACGGTAAAAACATGAAAACCTTAATATTCTATTTGATAAGGTGGTTTTGATTTGAAGACAATCTTGAGCTGAGAATCTTCAACAGGAGACAGTGATAGGGAACACCAAAGGGACTTTTTCTTTTTGTCTGGGAATGCATGATAGTGTACACAGAATTTAATGTAATAACATGGTACTTTGGGTTATCGACAGTAATAGAAAATACATCAGTCTTTAAACATTTTAGTCCAATGACTAATATTCAGAAATAGGAAAATGATGCAAATTATTTTAAAACATAGCTAAAGTAACCCAAAAGGTAGTACCAATCTCTTTTCAGCAACTTGTTATACTTTCACTGACAGTGAATGAACACTCTTGGTTCTGAACAGTTTTTATTTCCAATCATTACATTTGGGTTGTATTAAATATGAATTAACTTTATCCTTTCAAGGATATTAACGGCTATTTCTAAGGTTAAATTTTAGGGGGAAGAAGAATGGAACCCTAAAACTCCGTCTTATCTAGTTTATATAATCCATTATGCTCCCAGTGAATATAAGGCATCCTTACTGAGCAACTGGGTAATAGCTACGAAGCTTCAGAACAACTCAGAGGGCAGCTTATTCTATACCATGAAAAACTGTTGAAAGATTTTTCCCATGACATTAGGTTAAACTAAAGCTCCCTGGTGGAGTAATGACAAACTGCATTATATTCCAAAGTCTGTAATGGAAATAGGTCCAGTACTGTGGTGCTTTTCTGATTCATTTTTAGAAATTATAATATAGCAAACTACTAGTTTTTTTTAACTCAATATACATTATTCCACTGAAGACAATTTTTAAATCTTCCTAAAATATTATGTTAAAACTCATGTTCAACCAAAGCTTAATGCCCAGCAAAAGTTAGACTGAGATCTGAATTAATTTACAATTATGATCAAGAAAGATATAATTACTCAGACAAGGAAATGTTTGGTTCCCTTTCAGAAGCAGTGGTGCTGGAGGTTAACTGTTCTCGTCCTTATCGTCATCATCGTATCTACAGATCTGTTTTGAGAACTATAGTACCTAACATATTCTTTAAGTGTTCCTGGTGTTCTGGATTAAGATAAATAATGATTGATTGACAGATGAATGGCTAAAACAGATGTGATATATATACAAAATGGAATCCTCAGCCATATAAAAGAATGCAATAAGGCCACCTGCAGGAACACGGATGGACATAAAGACTATCATACTGAGTGAAATAAGTTAGATAGAGAAAAATATCAAGTGATAAACCTAAAAAAAAAAAAAAAAGACAAATGCACTTATTTGCAAAGCAGAGACTCACAGACAGAGAAACAAGTTTATGGTTTCCCAAGGGAAAAGGTGGGGTGGGGACAAACCAGGAAGTTGGGATAAACAGATATATACACTACGATACACGAAACAGACAACCAGCAAGGACCTGCTGTAGAGCACAGCGAACTGTACTGACGATTCTTAAATGACCAATAAGGGGAAATAATCTGAAAATTTGTATATATGGGGAAGAGAGGGATTAAACACTAAATACACATATATGCATATATATATATGGATAACTGAATCTCTGGCTGTACACCTAAAACTAACATGATATTGTAAATCAACCATACTTCAATTTTAAAAAATCAGGAAAACAAACATAAATGACAACAATGGATGGTTAGTCAAGCCACCCAAATCAGTCTACAGCAAAGATGATTTGAAAGTTTCCCAGAAAAAATGTAAGATGTGTAATGTGATGAATAAAGTTGACCAAAACACTGCACCATAGTCACAAAACATCTAGGCTCTCTCTACCACCTACGTGACCTTGGGAATGTCACTTCCCCTCCCTGGTCTCAGCTTTCCTACAATAAGATGCAAATAATAATAGGACCCAGCTCTCAGGACTGTCAACTGGATTAAAGACAGTCTAGTGTTTGCTCAGTCGTGTCCAACTCTTTGCAAACCCATGGACTGCAGCCATGAAATTAAAAGACGCTTACTCCTTGGAAGGAAAGTTTTGACCAACCTAGATAGCATATTAAAAAGCAGAGACATTAGTTTACAAACAAAGGTCCGTCTCATCAAGGCTATGGTTTTTCCAGTGGTCATGTATGGATGTGAGAGTTGGACTATAAAGAAAGCTGAGCACCAAAGAATTGATGCTTATGAACTGTGGTGTTGGAGAAAACTCTTGAGAGTCCCTTGGACTGCAAGGAGATCCAACCATTCCACCCTAAACGAGATCAGTCCTGAATGTTCATTGGAAGGACTGATGTTGAAGCTGAAACTCCAATACTTTGGCCACCTGATGCAAAGAGCTGACTCATTTGAAAAGACCCTGATGATGGGAAATATTGAAGGCAGGAGCAGACGGGGACGGCAGAGGATGAAATGGTTGGATGGCATCACCGACTCAATGGACATGATTTTGAGTGAACTCCAGGAGTTGGTGATGGACAGGGAGGCCTGGCATGCTGAGGTCCGTGGGGTCACAAAGAGTCAGACATGACCGAGTGACTGAATTGAACTGGACTGTAGCCCACCAGATTCCTCCATCCATGGGATTTTCCAGGCAAGGATACTGCAGTGGGTTGCAATTTCCTTCTCCAAGTGTTATGCTTGACACATAGTAAAGTGAAGTCACTCAGCCGTGTCCCACTCTTTGCGACCTGTGGACTGTAGCCCACCAAGCTCCTCCGTCCATGGGATTCTCCAGGCAAGAATACTGGAGTGGGTTGCCATTTCCTTCTCCAGGGGATCTTCCCGACCCAGGTCTCCCACACTGCAGGCAGACGCTTTAACCTCTGCACCACCCACAGTAAATGTTAAC
This sequence comes from Procapra przewalskii, assembly GCA_006410515.1. NCBI lineage: Eukaryota > Metazoa > Chordata > Mammalia > Artiodactyla > Bovidae > Procapra > Procapra przewalskii. The sequence continues at coordinate 10,373,677 of SJYF01000023.1, forward strand.
TGTTGTAATGGTTATTTTTCAGCACATGCGCATGTAACACACATACAGAAAACAGAATTAGTGACTGTGTAAGCTACTGTCTTTATTTACCATAACATTCTTGTTCTTTTTCACCTTTGTCACTGGCATACCAAATGCAGATAACTGTCTCCTTGGAAACTTTTATTTCAATCACTGGGTTTTTCAAGACACAGAAGGTGTGTCATGATATTATTATTACTGAATTTCATTAAAAGCAGTCAACTCCTTCCCAAGTAATCAGAAACAGATACAGCATGTCAAGTGGCTTATTTCAGAAGACATCATCTCTGTTTTTCTTCACAAATAAAACAATCTCCGTATCCATGAATGGAAACGATGCTTATTTAGTGCTTTTCAGCTTGCAAAATACTTCTTTGAAACAGTGACTTTTTTTTCTTACAAATAGTTGAAGCAGTGAAAAGAGATGAGGCCTGCTCTTTTTTTTTTTTCTATACAACGTCACAGAAAATCTAGGGAAACGGTTAATACTTCACGAAGACAGTGAACAGACCCAACCTGCATCAGTGCAAAGACCATCCGATCACTGTCATGTAAGCATCAAGCCTTGCTTGCTGGGCTCCACAAAAATCCCAGAGACTCACTCCTCAGAGCCTCCACCCAGTCTTCCAAGTTGCAATGGCCACAGAATTTTGTTTTTCTAATACAGAATTCTCCTATATGAAACCTTTATTTTTCAAACCACAAGTATGACAGTGTGACAGAGAAATGAAGGGAGTTAAGTCAACAGTGAGGCCGCTCCTTCCACCTCCAGAATCAAGACCCAAATTCAGAACCGCAGGTTTTTAAGCCCTGCAGGGAAGGGGCTTCAAAGACACTCCAGAAACAGCAAATAATCATGTTAGTAACAAAGAAGAAAAAGCAGCTGCTTTGAAGTTACTTTTCAAAATTCAGTCACCTAAAAACAATGTCATGAAAGAGAAGCAAAGGAAAGACATTGTCAAGTACAGTAGCAAAGAATTTTGAAGTCTATTTGATTTATATTCATTTCTCCTGGGAAATGATTTCTAGGTTTGCAAATTCTGTATTTGATCCTATCTGATGTTTCCTGGGCTGGCGGTGGGACTCAGCGTCACACCGGCCTTTACTGCAAAGCAGAACAAACCTCGTGGATGGTCCCCCAGCCACTCCACAGGCTCCCGTCAGTCCTGAGCAGCAAAGGCTGGGCAGCCAGGACCTTCCCTCTGTCCCCATCCAGACAGGATTCTGTGCACGACACCCTGAGCAAGACCACATCACTGACCCAGACCCTGGCACTGACTCACCACCCTCTCCCCGCATTCCCATCGTCAGGCATCACTGCTGCTGCTAGTGAGAAATGTGTACTCACTCCAAGTGTACAGCCCCACGTGTACTCAGCCCAAGTGTACAGCCCCACATGTACTCAGCTCCCTCCATGTGTACTCAGCCCAAGTGTACAGCACCATGTGTACTCAGCCCCACGTGTACTCAGCCCAAGTGTACAGCCTCACATGTACTCAGCCGCATGTGTATAGCCTCAAGTGTAAATTGAAAGTCACTCAGTTGTGTCTGACTCTTTGTGACCCCCTGCACTATACAGTCCATGGAATTCTCCAGGCCTGAACACTAGAGTGAGTAGCCTTTCCCTTCTCCAGGGGATCTTCCCAACCCAGGGATCAAACCAGGGTCTCCTGCATTACAGGCAGATTCTTTACCAGCTGAGCCACAAGGGAAGCCCCACGTGTACTCAGTCCCTGGGTACTCATAATCCCATCAGAAATAATTTACTCCCAATAGTCTGGGGCATGAGCCCAAAATCTTAAGTTTTATAGACCCAGGATTACAAAAGGGAACTCTGCTTTTAAAAGAGGAACTTGGGGAAAAAACTAAGCTAAAAAGGAGAAGACCATGAAAAGGAAAAGAGGAGAGAAAACGTGAGGACAGAAACATGAAGGGCACACACTCGTGATGGGTGGACGCACCAGTCTCTGTGGTCGGGTTGCAGGAGCCGTGAGTGACGTCAGAAACCAACGCCAGGCGGCCCTGGAGGCTCAGCGGTAAAGCAGCAGCCTGCCGACGCAGGAGACAGGGTCCAGTCCCCAGCACAGGAGATCGCACACGCCATGGAGCAGCTAAGCCTGGGTGCCACAGCCCTCGGGCCTGTGTGCCAGAAGGCAGGGGGGCCCAGTGCTGGGCACCTGGAGCCTGCGCTCTGAAACCAGAGCAGCCACCACAATGAGACGCCCGCGCACCGCCTCTGGAGAGCAGCCCCACAAGTCGGGAAAATGCCCGCACGGCAACGAAGACCCAGCAGAGCCAAAGGCGAATAAATAAAATTAAAAAAAAATAGACAGCAGCTTTCCAAGCACCCTGTGACTTCCTAGGTCATCTCAAGCCTTATCCCACAAGAGGCCTAAGCAGAAGCAGAAGGACCCACCCGCCCTGCCCAGANNGCTCCAACACTGCCTGGTGATCCTACTTGAAGATGCTACACAACAGGCCACCTCCTTCTCTGTCAACCAGTCTTTTTTTTTTTTTAATGGAAGTTTTATTTTTTATTATTATCGGGATTTCAGTTTCCTGACCAGGGATCGAACCTGTGCCCCCTGCAGCGGAAGCACAGAGTCTTAACCACTGGGCCACCAGTAAGTCTCTAGTCACATCTCTGAATAACCAAAACGCAGAATAAAAAGGAAGCACTCCCTACCTTGAACACATCAAGCTGTTGATTAATTGTCTCTGTTTCCATGCCAACGGGGCCTTGAGACTCCTCAAGCTCCTCAGCCTTCTGGAGCAGAGTAGAAAACTCCTGGAGTTTGCTGTAGAATTCCTCAAGGCGCACAATGGTCCCTTCGACCTGCTCTTTCCTGGCTTGTGCGCGGTCCCAGAGCTTGTTGCACTGTTTGCTTAAAGCCTCCAGGTCCCGCTTGATGCCGACGAGGTCGGGAGAGGCTTCCTCCGTGGCCAGCATCATCTTGCAGGTCTTATTGGCATTGGCGTTGTTTGCGATGAGCGTGTCCAGCTTCTCCAGGAAGGCTCTGATGGCTTCCTTCTGCTTTTGCAGTGTCTCCGTGTCTCTCCCAACTGGGGCCATGCCGTCCAGCTCATCATCAAACTCCGCGAACTGAGAAAACATCTCTCGGATGGTGTTCTGGAAATGGCCAATGCCCTGAAGGTTGGTTTCTAAGAACGAGCACCTGTCGTCCACCTGCTGGCTGAGGGCGCCGTGCTCCTGTGCTAAGGTCTCCGCTTGGAGCAGAAGCTCAGAGGTGCCCTTGGAGTCGGAGGCTTCCGCCACGAGGTCCCGGGCGAGCCCCTGGGCCAGATCCACCTGCGACTTCAAGGTCTGGAGGGCTTTCTGCTGGGTCTGCAACATGGTCAGGGACTTGCTGCTGTGAGCCTGGGGCCCCAGGGAGTCGTGCACCGCGAGCTGGTCCTTTGCACCCTGAAGCTGCCGCTGAGCTTCTCTGGAAACTTCCTGGAACTCTTTAAACTTCTGGGCCATGTTCTCGAGGGAGAATTTCTTCCTGTGCACCTGCTCAGAGACCGTGTCCACCTTCCGGAGCAGGTGCTCCCTCTCCTCTGCCACCACCTCCTGGTCCGCCTCACAGACACCGAGCAGGCTGCCGGCTGCACTGCTCAGCTGCTCCACCAGCCCGAAATGCTGGTCCATCTCCTTCTGCAGAGCCTTCAGCTGGGCGAGGGCACTCTCTGTCTCAGTGGGATCCAAGCTACACTTGATTTCCTCGAGGCTGGCTTGACATCTGTCTATCCACGGCCTGAGCGTGTCCACGTGCTCTTTATACTTGAGGGCTCTCTCCAGCGTGTCCTTCACCCTGTCTTCTCGGTCCTTCACCTGCTTCTGCAGTCCATCCCAGCTGGTTTTAATAGTGTTCAGCTGCAACTGCAAGGCTACCTTCTCAGACCCTTGGGTTTTTAGTAACAGGTTTTCGCCTTCTGCAATGGTTTTCTCATAAAGGTGAGACTGGGCGGTCAGCGTTTTCCTGAAGTCTTTTTGATCTTTCACTAATGACTCCAAGACCTCGACTTTGGCGGATATCGGGGGAGACTTGTTTTGTTCTTCCTTCTTACCATCCAGCCAAGCCTGGAAATCTCTAGACATTTGCTGAAACTGGTGAGAGCTGGCACAGGCTGACTGAAGGTGCTCGACATGGGTCTCTAAAAAATGAAATCAGACAGGTTTATTTTACATTAAAATGTTGAGTGAACTTGTGAAAAGCCAAGGGAAAAACCACTAAATAGAAACACAGAATAATCTAAATGCAAAGGCTACTAGCACTGACATTATGCACAGAGGGGTGGGAGGGCAAGAGAAGGGCTCTACAAGACGAGAGAGCTTCGAGGCCATACGCCACAGCCACCTCTTTCCAAGGGCAGAGACGTGACTCCTGCTCAAAGCTCCAGGTGATGCTGATAACAATTCACCCCTTATCAGTTGTGACCTTTCGACCTCTGTGATTTTTCCCCCCTTTGGCTGCACAGCATGCAGGATCTCAGTCCCTGGACTGGAGACCAAACCTGTGTCCCCTGCACTGGGAGTGAGGAAACTAACCACTGAGCCACCAGGGAAGTCCCCACCTGTGTAATTTTTACCCATCACTTGGGCAAAATAAGGCAGTCTGTGAGGACTACAGGGTTCTGGGTTTCAATCAGCCTGTTATGTGCTGCAGGGCCCGGGGCGAATGACTGAAGCCCAAGGTCTCATTTCCCCAAGTCTGAGCCAGCAACACGGACAGAAGCTGTCTCGGGAGTGAGGGGACCCCGCATGCACTGAGCTGAACGCCAGTGACGGAACCGGGCTCCTGATGAGAGTCATCGCCACTTTGATCGTCACAGGTCGTGACGATCTGCTACCCACATCACCTCAGAATCAAGGAGCAAGCCTGGAATGGTTGCTCTGTTCAGTAACCAAATCCAATCCATTATTAACAAACATAAACCGGGTGCCGAGTGTTCCTCTGCAAACGACAC
>SJYF01000023.1:10405378-10431520 GCA_006410515.1 Procapra przewalskii
ACAGTATTGTAATGTAGGAAAAATAAAATTAAAAAAAAAAAAAAAACAACCTCTGGGGCCATTTCAGACTCCAGGTAAGGAGATAGTTAAGGATTCTCAGCACATCCTGACTCAAAGCTGAGTCATATTCATTTCCATCAATGAAACAGAAGTTATTTAACATCGAACCAATTTCAAAAAAGCTTGCTGTATTATGAAAAATACAAAGATCACACAGATACAAAGCTTAGCCCCTGGGTCTTCTGGTCTAAGGCAGGAAGTGGTGAGTGCCAAAGGTGAGTAAGAAAAGCTGAGCGGGGAGGACTCCCGCGGGGTGGGCTGGGCCGGGTCTGGGGAAGGGGTGGCTCCGGGCCTCCTCCTGGGCTGCAGGGACCCCAGGTGGTGTCTCCCCGCTCCTTCCCGTCTGCAAACCAGGCAGGAAGCCCTGACAATTTCAGCTGCTTCACCTTTGTTTAAACTCGGGCTCCTGCTCTGTATTTCTGAATCACGGGAGGATGATCTCTCACTTCACTGGAAAAAGCCTCCTAACCACACGCTCTCCCTCCGGTCCCCGATACAGTCCCCAGTGCGTTTGATGGAAGACACACACTCGGCTTCATGACTCACCTCTGAAAATCTTTCATGGCTTCCTCATGCTTCAGAATAAAGGGGATACTGGAACTTTCTATCCATGGCCCATGGAAATCTATTCCTTAGTTCTATCTTCAGTTTCATCCTTATCCACCTCTGTTTCCAGGTGTGGCCCACGACACAGCTATCCCTCAAAGATTCACTCTTCCTGGACCCAAGGCCCCAGCATCTCTATGCACTGAGCTGGGCAGACAACCCTGAGCTTGGCTCTTACCCTGAACACTCGGCCTGGGGGCCTCCCTGTCTCTTCCCACCCCAGCCTGGGATGCTGCCCTGAGGAGCTCCCAGATTTGCCCTGAGAATATCACTGCATTGATCTGTCTCTTCTATCAAACTGGAACCTCCCTGTGAACTAGGAATTGATACGATCCAGGTTCCGGTGCTACTGCCTCACCCAGCGCTGGTCACAGAGCACTGATAGTTTCTGGAACACATGAGTAAATGAATAAGCAAATAAATGAAGATATAAGGTGCAAGGTTTTAAAAGCTCCTCCTCTATTTTAGCCTCCAACAACAACAACAAAAAGCAAATGCCTAAAGCCGATGGCAAAAATCTCAATTAACTCCCATATCCAAGAAGCTGTGATAATACACAGGCAGCTGCACGTATGTCCAAAGCTTCACCAAAAAAGGGCCAGCTTGGGACCTGTGATCTGCGTACCAGATCCTACAGATCTAAGAGACCAAAGAACCCGCATCCAAAGGGTCATTTTGGCAAATTCTCCCACAGGTTTAGTTGCCGTTAACGGTAAGAAATTTCTCAAAACAGGAACTTCACCTAAAATGGACTGAAGTCTAAGCCACACAGACAGCTTATTCACCTCACACAGGTTAATAGGAAATGAAGCATGTTTAAAGGTACCTCCAAAAAGAGTACTCTTTAGAATATGAGTTCCCCAAAGTCAGAGACAGGGTTTTAACATCTTGTGTCTTCACAAAACCTAATAGCTGCCCTAGTATATAAATGTCTCCAAATGAATGAATTTATGTAAAAGTGATCATGGTTTTATAAAAATATCCTATACCAACAATGGCCCTACCGACCATCCTAAAACTTGAAAAATAGATTACAAAAAAGCATCTCTTCTTTACCTATTCTCTTCAAAACATCCACACCTTTTCTCTTCATAATTATGTTCAAGACAGTCAATCGGTTTCAGCCCCTAACAAGGTAGGTCCTATCACTTTATGGCAAACAGAAGGGGGAAAAGTGGAAACAGTGACAGATTTTATTTTCCTAGGCTCCAAAGTCACTCTGGATGGTGACTGCAGCCATGAAATTAAAGCAAGCGTTTAATTTCTTAATGCAAGCAAGCATTTCTTGCTTCTCAGAAGAAAAGCTATGACAAACCTAGACAGCGTATTAAAAAGCAGAAATATCACTTTGCTGTCAAGGGTCCATAAAGCGAAAGCTATGGCTTTTCCAGTAGTCACATATGGATGTGAGAACTGGATCATAAAGAAGGCCGAGTGCCTAAAAATTGATGCTTTTGAACTATGGTGCTGGAGAATACTTTAAGAGCCCCTCGGACAGCAGACGGTGAAGGACAGGGCAGCCTGGCAGGCTGCAGGCCCTGGGGTCACAGAGTTGGACCCGAGTTATGACTAAACACGTTACCAGGTTTTGACTTAGCCACGGTCGTAGTTCATAATACTACAAAACTGCGAACCGAAGCATCAAATGGGTGCCATATATTGAAACTCTCATTTCGTGCACTGACTTTGAAAAGCAGCGTTCTAGCCCAGTGGTATCGGCCTGCCTACAGGACAGCCAATGGAGATTTGAAAAATAACACTACTGACAATGTGCTGTTAGCCTAGAGATTGCAAATGAACCCACTGGGTGCCCCGAATTATAGTCACCATACAACAGGATACAAGTAGAAGTTAGTACTGAAAAGGCAGAAAAGACTGATCATTTTGTAGCAGTCATGTGTCTCTATTATTGTTAAAAGACAAATGATTGCAAGAAGTTGTTGGTAAAAGGAAAGAAATGGAGACTCCTTAGTCCTCATAAAAACGCATCCGCGCTACCTGTTGAGATCCTCGGTGAGGAAGACATCACCACGTGCCAGGAGAAACTCTTAATCACACGTTTAATTTCTAAAATGACACTGTGGCTTAACTGGAATTTGTTCTCCCTGGAGACATTCCTCTCTTTTTCTATTTCTTTGGCTGCCTTAAGAGGAGTCTTCTTCCTCTGTACGAACCAAGGAAGTCTTCAGGTTTTAGAATTAATCCACGTTTCTATTTCATTAAAAACCCACAGCGTTCATTTCACTTTTTTTTCCTTTAGTTATATTAAAACTACTTTTATACAGGATGTAATCAGTTTGTTAGTATAGACCTAACTAAAAATGTATTATTTCTGTTTTACATAGTTTCCAATGCTAAAAATACCTAACTTCCTAATTAAATGCAATACCGGCAATCTTAATAACCATCAGCTGCTGACATTTCCTATTAAAATAATGGCCTTTAAGTCACAACATCTCCTCTGCCAGCATACACTGTCCTTGGACCTGTCCATCCAGTGGGGACTGAAAACTTCATTTAGATGGATCTGTTCTCGGGCTTGTGGGCAAGAGAGAAACACACACACACACACACACACACACACACACACACAGACACACACAGACACACACAGACACGAGCCTCAGGACCAAGAACGCACCCCTGATGTGGGGAAGCTACATCCCATGGGGCTGGCCTGGCTCAGGCCACAGGTAGCGCTGGGTCAGCCCCACCCAGGAAAGTCACAGGGCACAGGGCCTGCCCTCTAGCCCCAGGCCCTCCCGTCTCTGCTTAGCTTTAAGCTGCCACACTTTACCCCAGGGAATGACACAGCTCTCCTCCTACCAGAAGACACTGGCCTCACACAATACCTAATGGTCAGTGAAGTCAGCAGAGGACCTGCTTCTCTCTTTAACAGTAAGCACACTGATTTCCGACCCTGTAACTAACATATGCAGCCAGATCTGAAGGGTGGTGGTTTCACTGGCACTAATGCTCACTTTCTATCAAGCTGAGAATAATCTACTGCTATCCACCTGCTAGAAGGAAACACAAAATAGGTTTAAGAAATGAAACTTACAAACTCAAATTTTTTTTCTTCCTTTTTTAGTCTCACAGCCTGGCGTGTGGGATACTAGTCTCCTGACCTGCCATGCAACCTGTGCCTCTCCCGCAGTGGAAGCATGAAATCTTAACCACTGGACCACCAGGGACATCCCTCAAAATCAGAATTACTGGTCACATGAAAGGAGAAGAAAATTTTTCAAAAGTTCTCTCCCCTTATATGTGGATTTGAAAATATACCTGAAATGTACGAAATGGGCTGGACTCTCTGGGCCGCTGGGGGTGTGGCTGAGACCCCACAATTACACAGTCCCCCAGCAACCCTGCACATTCAAAAGGGCAGGCGGCTTCTCTGAGAAGTGGGCGAGGAGACAACTGAAGTGTGCGCCTCTGTGAATCAGGGGGCAACTCAACAGGAGCCCACGTGGAGTGTGATGGTGACTGTCCCCTGGCCCCCGTCCACTCGTGAACGCTCAGCAAAGACCCACGGGGGCCCCGGCACGCAGCAGTGAGCAAAGCAGACCAAGGGTCAGTCCTGCGGACCTCAGAGCTGACGAAGGAGCAAGATGACCAGCAAAATAAGCAACAGCTGGTCCAGGCAGGACTGGAATATAAGCTGTGTCTGGGCAGGAGGAGGTGGGGGATCTAAACCATGACAGCAGCGTCTAAACCAGAGCAAAAGAAAGAGAAATGGACAGACATTGGAGACCAAGCCAGGAGGCCTGCGGAGGGACACGCACACCTTCCCAGCCCCTCTCACCTTGCCCTGTGGGCAGGATCACGCAAGTGGGGGGAAAGCAAGGTTTCCTGTGGGACTCCCGCAGGCCTGGATCTCTCCCTCCCTCTCGTTTCTCTTACCTTCATCTCTTCCAGCTGCCGCTGCAGGTTTTTAGGGTCCACGGCAATGGGCTCGGACAAGTGTCTGCTGGCTGTGGCCTCGCAGGCCTGGAGCCCAGAAAGAAGCCCGCAAGAGGCGTCCTCGTAGTGCTGGTATTTATCCACTAGGTCTTTGAGGTTATTCCCGAGGACATTGCACTGAGAATCAAACAAAGGAAGAGTGGGAATCAAAATCTGCTACTTCTGTACACAATCTTCAGGACCTAGGAGTCATGCCACCTGTAAGACACCAGACTTCAACCACAGTGAGCGAAACCTACGGAGCAAAGAGTTTCTCCTTTATATGAAATGCCTCCTCTAACCAATCAGAAAGTCACCATAAACACGAGGAGACAGATCACATTTATGCCAGTTCAAAAACATACACACAGGGCTGAGTCTTCAGCCAGACTGAAGGCCCTAGGTGTCAGTCATCAGAGGGGCTCGTCTCACGGAGTTGACACACCAGGCGTAGAGTGTACATCAGACAGAGGGATGGTCTCCGTGCTTCATGGATCACTTCTCTATGCTGGCCAAGACTGATCAACACGAGGAGGGAAGAATCCAGACCAGGAGAAAGAAAAGGCCAAGAGCCAACGATGCTCCGCAAGCCATGGATGCAGCCTGGTCAGCCCGTTCAGCTTATACTCTTAAACTGGGACGTGTTTTCTCTTTTTTATTTCTTGCGCTGTTTTTAAACACAATTCTCTTACTAGTCCACAAGAACAGAAATGGAAACTGTCTCTTAGACACTCAGTATTAAAATAATACTAATCAAATATACGTGTAAAGCAAACACTTGTGAAGCGAATTTTGAGAGATGAAGATTCCTTTCTCAAGTTTGAGGCTGCAAAGTACTCTATAGTTACAGTGCATATTGCATTTGCTCAGTCGTGTTTGACTCTTTGCCACCCAATGGACTGCAGCATGCCAGGCCTCCCTGTCCATCACCAACTCCCAGAGCTTACTCAAACTCATGTCCACTGAGTCAGTGATGCCATCCAAACATTCTCCCACCTTCAATCTTTCCCAGCATCAGCATCTTTTCAAATGAGTCAGCTCTTCGCATCAAGTGGCCAAAGTACTGGAGTTTCAGCTTCAGCATTAGTCCTTCCAATGAACACTCAGGGCTGATCTCCTTTAGGATGGACTGGTTGGATCTCCTTGCAGTCCAAGGGACTCAGAAGAATTTTCTCCAACACCACACTTCAAAACCATCAATTCTCGGCGCTCAACTTTTTTTATGGTCCAACTCTCACATCCATACATGACTACTGAAAAAACTATAGCTTTGACTAGAAGGACCTTTGTTGACAAAGTGATGTCTCTGCTTTTTAATATGCTGTCTAGGTTGGTCATACGGAGAAGGCAATGGCAACCCACTCCAGTACTCTTGCCTGGAAAATCTCATGGACGGAGGAGCCTGGAAGGCTGCAGTCCACGGGGTTGCTAAGGGTTGGACAAAACTGAGTGACTTCACTTTCACTTTTCTCTTTCATGCATGGGAGAAGGAAATGGCAACCCACTCCAGTGTTCTTGCCTGGAGAATCCCAGGGACGGGGGAGGCTGGTGGGCTGCTGTCTATGGGGTCACATACAGTCGGATACGACTGAAGCAACTTAGCAGCAGCAGCAGCAGCTGGTTGGTCATAACTTTTCTTCCAAGGAACAAGCGTCTTTTAATTTCAGGGCTGCAGTCACCATCTGCACTGATGCTGGAGCCCCCAAAATAAAGTCTCTGTTTCCATTGTTTCCCCATCTGTTTGCCATGAAGTCATGGGACCAGATGCCACGATTTTAGCTTTCTGAATGCTGAGTTTTAAACCAACTTTTCCACTCTCCTCTTTCACTTGCATCAAGAGCCTCTTTAGTTCTTCTTTGCTTTTGGCCATAAAGGTGGTGTCATCTGCATATCTGAGGTTACTGCTTATTTCTCCCAGCAATCTTGGTTCCAGCTTGTGCTTCTTCCAGCCCAGCGTTTCTCATGATGTACTCTGTATATAAGTTAAATAAGCAGGGTGACAAAATACAGCCTTGATGTACTACTTTTCCTATTTGGAACCAGTCTGTTGTTCCATGTCCTGTTCTAACTGTTGCTTCTTGACCTGCATACAGATTTCTCAGGAGACAGGTCAGGTGATCTGGTATTCCCATCTCTTAAAGAATTTTCCACAGATGGTTGCGGTCCACACAGTCAAAGGCTTTGGCACAGTCAATAAAGCAGAAGTAGATGTTTTTCTGGAACTCTCTCGCTTTTTTGATGATCCTGCGGATGTTGGCAATTGGATCTCTGGTTCCTCTGTCTTTTCTAAATCCAGCTTGAACATCTGGAAGTTCACAGTTCACATATTGCTGAAGCCTGGCTTGGAGAATTTTGAGCATTACTTTACTAGCATGTGAGATGAGTGCAATTGTGCGGTAGTTTGAGCATTCTTTGGCATTGCCTTTCTTTGGGATTGGAATGAAAACTGACCTTTTCCAGTCCTGTGGCCACTCCTGAGTTTTCCGAATTTGCTGGCATATTGAGTGCAGCACTTTCACAGCATCTTCTTTCAGGATTTGAAACAGCTCAACTGGAATTCCATCACCTCCACTAGCTTTGTTCATAGTGATGCTTCCTAAGGCCCGCTTGACTTTGCATTCCAGGATGTCTGGCTCTAGATGAGTGATTACACCATCATGATTATCTGGGTGGTGAAGATCTTTTTTGTATAGTTCTGTGTATTCTTGCCACTTCTTCTTAATATCTTCTGCTTCTGTTAGGTCCATACCATTTCTGTCCTTTATTGTGCCCATCTTTGTATGAAATGTTCCCTTAGTATCTCTAATTTTCTTGGAGAGATCTCTAGTCTTTCCCATTTTGTTGTTTTCCTCTATTTCTTTGGATTGATCACTGAGGAAGGCTTTCTTATCTCTCCTTGCTATTCTTCGAAACTCTGCATTGAAATGGTATAGCATTCCTTTTCTCCTTTGCCAAAGTACTCTCCGTAGAGCCAAAATACTCACACCACCTGCTGGTCAAAATGGGCAGTGCAGAGTTTTATAGCCAGGGCTGCCTGGAAACCACATTACATGAACTAAATAAATAACATTACATTCTTAATTTTTAAATACATATTGTAGAAGTAAAGCAGACGAATAGGACTGATGGAAGTATGATGAAAATGCCTTATTTTCCCTGCTTCAGTTTTCAAATCTCTTGCTTCCAATTCCAAAACTAAAGTTAACAGGACAGAGTGAAAACTACAGGTACAGATTAAAAAGTTAAAAATGAAATAACCTTATTGCACAGAAAATGAAATCATAAACAAAACAAAGTGAATACTGATGGAATCAGAGAAAATACTGGCAAATGATGAAATCAACAAGGGCTTAAATTCTAAAACATAGAGACTGCTCATACAACTCAATAACAAAACAAACAGCAATTGAAAAATGCGGAGAACTAAATAGACATTTGTCCAAAGAAGACATACAGATGGCCAAGAGGCACATGAGAAGATGCTTAACATCACTAAATATTAAGCAAAATGCAAATCAGTATTACCACCGGACATCAGTCATAATGGCCATCATCAAAAAGTCTACAAATAATAAAAGCTGGAGAGGGTGTGGAGGAAACCAAACCCTCCTACAGTGTTGGTGGGAATGTAAACTGGTGCAGCCACTCTGGAGAACAGTAGGAAGTTGCCTCAAAAAACTAAAAACAGAGCTACCACCTAATCTAACACCACCACTCCTGGGCATACATCCAGGTAAGAACTCTAACCGCTGTGTTCACAGCAGTGCTATTCACGATGGCAAAGACATGGAAGCTACTTAAGTGTCCACGGACAGAGACTGACAGATAACAAAGATGTGGTATATATAGACAGCGGAATATTACTCAGCCTGAAAAAGAGTGAAATAATGCCATTGCAGCAACATGGATGGAGCTAGAGAGGATCAGTGAAGTAAGTCAGAAAGAGAAAGACAAATGCCATATGATATCACTTGTATGTGGGATCGAAAATATGACACAAAGTTGCCTGAGAAACAAAAGCAGAGTCACAGAGATAATCCCAGACTCAGGGAGGGAAAGGTTAGGAGTCTGGGATTAGCAGAGGTGAGCTATCTTACACAGAGAGGATAGACAGCATAGGACTGGGGCCTATATTCAAAGTCTGTGATGAACCCTAATGGAAAGAGTATCAAAGAGAATGGATGCATGTGTACAGCTGAGTCGCTTTGCTGTACAGCAGAAATTAATATGATGCTGCAAATCAATTAGACGTCAATTTCAAACGCTGCACTTACCTTTGTGTAGAGGGACCTGAAGCGCTCGGTGGCGCGGTCCAGCCGGCCCTGCACTTCTCTGTGGGCGGCAGAGGTGTCCACCTGGTCCCGATCAGCCCGGCCGCCTCCCTCTCTCCTGCTGCAAGACTTGGCTGCCTCCAGCACTCTGTTGCCAGCGATGGTGATGTACCTCAAGTCCCCCTTGTGCGAAATGACGTCTTCCGAGAAGCTCTTCTGCCGCTTGAGCTTGGCTGTCAGCCCGCTGAGGTCGTCCGCGCCGGCCTCCAGGTTCTGCAGGTCCTGCTCTGCCTGCTGCAGCCACTGCTCAAACTCGCCGCAGTCGGCATCGAACTTCTGCAGCTCCTCCTGCAGGGAGCGCGTCCGGCGCACCGCCGACTCGGACGCGGCCAGCGCACTTTCGAAATGAGCCTTCAGCTCCGCCACGTTCCTCTGCAGCTTCTCCTTCTCCTCCGGGCACAGGTGGTGGCCCTGCGTCTCCAGCAAGGCCTGGGCCGCCTGCGTGGCCGCGAGGACCGCCTGGTGCTGGGCCGCGAGCTCTGCGTGCTGCGCCTGTGCGAGAGTGGTGAGGTCAGGGCGCAGGGTCTGCGGGCAAGGGACGCTCACCCCCGCCTCCTGCCACGCCACCCCGGGCGCCCCTCCTCTCCTCCACTGATGAGCTTCCCCACAGGAGAAAACGAAACCCTCCTAGGGAGCGTGCTCCCTCCTAGGAGCACGCTCACCTCTCTTAGGATTTCCAGTCTTCTCTGGAAAGGACTTAGGCAAGCACACAAAACAAGTCCCGTTTTGAGAATTTGGGGAGGAACGGCACAAACTACTCTTCTAGCGTGAAAGCAAGCACCCACTACCCGCTCTAGGTCGGGTGGTCCCTTCCTCACGAGCCCCCTAAAGGGAGGGGGAGTCACCTGATTATTGATCAAGGAAGTATGATGTTTGCTTAGAAACGATCTTAAAAACATAATAGGAAAAAAGAATCTATAATTTGAAAGCATCAAAAAAACACACACCATGAAGATAAGCAATAAGCAAGAACAATACACATCTGGAGAAGCTCAAGAGAAGCCGGAGGATCACGGACAAGAGAGGAGCGTCTTGGAGCTGCTCCTGGGCTGGCTGAGGCCCGGTTTCCGAAGTGGAAAGAGGACAATACCCTACCGTCACAGGTCCACCAAAAGGACCACAGGAGGTCATGTGGGAAGAACACTGCCCACAGAACCGGGCACGCCCAGGGGTCCAAGTCCACCCTGGAGGTGGCGCACAAAGCAGGTCACAGGTGAGGGGCAGGCGGGTCACAGGCGTGCACAGCTACCCGCCCTGGGCCCTCAGAAGGCCAGGAGCCCTTCCTCTCCAGCCACAACCAGCTTCTTCCATCCACCCCATCATGCCATTAAAATGTGGTAAAAAGCATAATGGAAAAGACACAAGTGTATAAACACAAGTGTATACGTACGCATCACTAGATCACTTTGCTGTACCATAGAAACTAACACAACACTGTAAATCAACTATACTTCAATTTTTAAAGCGTGTAATAATCCTTTGGGGCCATTTCTGCATTTCTTGTGATGACTTACTTGAAGCCAGATGTCTGATCCCAACCACTTCCAAGCCCCCTCTGGGACCTGACTGTCCCCCGCAACCAGGCACCTGGCCTCCACCTCTACCCACCCCCACCCGCAGGCGTGCTGAGACCCCTTTCTCCAGCTGCTCTCCTGTCTGGCTCCAGCTCTACCCCCAAATACTTGCCTGGCAACCCCCATCTCCCCTAAGTCTTGCCACAAATCTCCCTCTCCTGTGTGGCCCTTCTCTGATGATACTATTAACCCTGAAAGAGGGCCCCAACCCCACACTCACCCACCCATATGCAACTCAACTCAGCAGGAAATCGGCTTCCAATACCCACAGAATGCAGACGGTTACCGCCTGCCCAGTCATCCTCAGCCCTGCAGGCAAGCACCAGGATGGGATTCATTCTGCTCATGACTGACAAAAGGGCTGGCACCCAGGGGCTGAGAAAAGATCACACCAGCCATTAAATGGACAGGGCCGAGGAGCGCTGCTGCGGGGCAGCTCGTCCTGAAAAGTCTGATCCCAGACATCAGCAGAGAACAGACTCACCAGTCCTGGTCCCCACCCTGCCTATAACACCACCTGCCGTGTGGGAGACATATGCAAGGACTTCCCTCTCAATGACTTTTCTCCCACAGGTGATGTCTTCCATACGTGAGTTATAGTCCCAGGACGCCTCTGTCCGGTAGGTTAGACAGGTGTAATCACACCTGTAGGTCACCCGGTCGGTCCTTCCCTCTGACAGATGAGGGGAGACAGGCTGCAGGTGGGGAAGCACCGAGCCCAGGACGCGTGACACAGACAGAGAGCTGGCCCCACAGCCCTGTGCTCCCAAGCCTCTGGGCCATCTCTCCGCTCTGCCAGGAGAGCAGGAATTTCTCAAGTTCCTCAGGTTCCCATCTTCTCAGCAGTAAAATGTTCAGAAGGGCAAATGTCATACTGGGATCAAAACCAAGGGTTTCCTGAAGCAGCACCTGTGTGTCTGGTCCACCCAGGTACTTTTCACTCCTCGGTCGAGTTCCTAACCTTTCCTGACTCCTGTAATGACTCACAAGGTTCCTTTAGGAAATCGTTACATTTTTCATCCTAAGAGGCAATTACAGTCAGGTTTTGAAATCACCTCTTGAAATTGTGATGTAATGAACACCCCCACTCTTCTTTTGGTTAACTTTCTAATTCCTGTAACAGAAAAGCTTGGAGAGCCCTCTGTTCCCAAGACGCCAAAGACAAAGGCTCAGAGGCAAACAGCAGAACCACAAACATTTCTGAAACCCACCCAAAGCCAAACACTGAAATAAAATGATTAAAACATTCTCTAAAAACAGCTTTCAAACGGCCCCTTGGCTCCTGGAACAGCATTCCCATCAGCTCCGACTTCCTTCATGCAGTGAGTTTTCACTCCTCTCCCCCATAGCACCTTCACCAAAACGGCCAAGCTGAGGTCTGCAGAGGACTCGTGTGAACCCAAGAGGGCACAGCGGGCACAAACTGGAATTCAGCAGAGGGACTCAAAGCCTAGGTTTAAACCCAAACTCCACCCCTCGCTAGAATCATGACCTGGCCAAGCCAGCACATTCTCTAAGTTACTTTTCCCATCTGGGTTGTTCAGTCGCTAAGTTGTGTCCAACTCTTTCTCAACCCCACGGACTACAGAAGCCAGGTTACTGTGTCTGTGGGATTTCCCAAGCATTCCCAAGTATTCCAAGAATACTGGAGTGGGTTGCCATTTCCTTCTCCAGGGGATTGTCCCGACCCAGAGATCAAACCCAGGTCTCCTGCACGGGCAGATGGATTCTTTACCACTTAGCCACCAGGGAAGCCTTCCCCATCTGTAAAGTGAGAATAATAATATTAACAATAATAAGCTCATCACCACTATAATTATATTCTCATTTTGCAGAGTAGTGGAGAGGACAAAAGGGACAAAGTGATGAGTCAGGCTGGGAAGAGCTCTGAAGCTTGCCTGGACCACTGTCAGCACTCTCTGAGTGCCAGCTATTATTGTTATTGCTGTTAATTCCTTATAACTCTGCTTTACAGAGAAGAACTCCACATCTAATGATGTAGTTCTCGTTGCTTCTGACTTGTTTACAATTCTCAGCACAACTTATTCTGACATAATGATGAGCCTAGAAAAAAAGGACTTTACTCTCCAGGGTCCCTGAACTTTGAAGGGACAACTCACGTGCTAAATTCTTCCTATCTTTATAGACCCCAAAAGAGACCCTAACAATATCCTGTTGGAAACAACGCACCTTCATCTTCTGGTACTGCTGGTTCAGGTTCTCCTCGGTGGTCCCGACATGCCCATCGACATCCGTGTCCAACAGGTTACCGTTAAATTCATCCTCTTCTCCCATCATCGACTTGCCATCACCCTCTTGAAAGTGTGTCCCGTTCTGCTCAATGATCTGTTTCGGCTCCATCGCTGCCCGTCCTGAGTCTCTGTCGACCTTTGCCAACCAGTCCAAGAGGTTTTCGATTTTGGTTTTGCTCTCTTCCAGCTGCTTCGCAGCCACAACCTGGGCAGGAAAGGTCACAATAGGTAACCTTGAACATGGGCCGAGGCATGGGTATTTAGACATTCCGAAAGCAAATAGATCACTAAAAAATCAGAGTGGGAAAACAAACCAGACCCATGCTGAAAACTGAACATGATGAGATTAAGTCTTACAACAACCAGTAGTTACTCTGAAGTTTCCATTGTTCTTAAAATACATTCTAAAATTATAACTGATGAGACCTCACACATCTCACAAGTAGAAAGTTCCACAATCCCACTTAGATTTTTTTTTTAAAGTTCAACAAAGCCTACACACTACTATATGTAAAAGAAATTAAGCTACAAGAAGGGAATGCCCTGGCAGTCCAGTGGTTAGGTCTCGATACTCTCACTGCCGAGGACACAGGTGTGATGCCTTATCAGAGAACTATGCAAGCTGCGAGGCCCCAAAAAAGCTACAAGGATATATGGTACAGCACAGGGAATACAGCCGATATTATATAATAACTATATATTGAATATAACCTTTAAAAGCTGTGAACCACTATGTTGTACATCTGTAACTTCTATAATATTGCGCATCAACTTTGATAAAAAAAAATTTTAAGTTCAGCAAGGCCAATTCTTCAAATCTGCTCAACTACATACATGAAAACCCCAAATTCTAGTCTCTGTGCTCATCATCGCTTTGACCTCCTGACAGCAGGTTAACAAACCAAGGCCCTGGAGAGCCTCCTCACTCTCGACAAAGCCGCAGGAGCGGCACCACACATCTGAATAAGGACCTTTTCCGTTTCCTCTCGGATTGCTGTCGTGACAACCTTGTCCAGCTCTTTCTTGGACTGTTCCGCCTTTACAGTCAGCTGTTCACACTTCATCTTAGCTTCGTTCAGTTTCTGTTCAATCACAGCCTTATCTTCTGGTGACAGCTTTTCGCCACTCTCTTTTAAGAAATTCTCTGTGTTTTTCACTATTTCTGCCAATGCCTGCACACTTCCTTGCATATCTTTCTGTAATTCCTTTTAACACAGAAGAAAAAAAAATTAGTAAATTAGTAAACCTATTTAATTCTTTCAAAGCCATCATTCTGAAAAGTAGGGGTAGGTGTGGGCAGAGAAGAACACATACAACGCATACAGGTTGAAAAGGCATATTCAATACCATGTTCATATGAATGGTTTTATTTAAACCATAATATTTAATGTAATTTGAAACCTCAAAGAACATTTAAAAAGGTATAAGATTTGCATGGTTAATAAATGGATGTGGTTTGTAAAACACTGAAAACAAATATTTAGTATATAATCTTTACAAATTTGTACACATCAAATTTTTTTACATTATGTGCGTACATAATAAAAGTTTTTAAATACATGTTAATATTATCAATTCTGTTTCTAAACATTCTTTAACATCTATCTACTGCTCAGAATAAAAACAAATAATTCCCTAAATTATGAGCTAAGTTGTTCCCTAACATAATTTCCAAAGACAATTTTTTCTTCTAAATGCCAGAGTTCTATAAAATATAATGTTTGCTTCTTTGCCCTGGCTGCTAGGAAGCTCAGAGTAAGATCTCTCCTCAACTAATATAGCTTTCCTCTCGTTAGATTTCTCTATCTAATTCTTCCTCTTTTTTTCACCCATTATAATTTCATTCTCTACGCTGGGAGGGATTAGGGGCAGAAGGAGAAGGGGACGACGGAGGATGAGATGGCTAGATGGCATCACCGACTCAATGGACATGAGTTTGAGGGAACTCTGGAAGTTGGTGATGGACAGGGAGGCCTGGCATGCTGTGATTTATGGGGTCGCAAACAGTCGAACAAGACTGAGCGGCTGAACTGAACTGATATTGTACTATGTTTAAGTCTTCATGTTATTTTCCCCCATAATTTAAGGCTCCCCAAATTTTTCTGGGAAGTATCTGAATTGAAAGAGACAGTGTCCAGTTGTCCCAGCTCCACCGAGTAAAGAGGCTTTTTCTCCTTGTATATTCTTGCCTCCTTCTTTATAACTAATTGACTGTAAGTGTGTGGCTATATTTCGGGACTCTATTCTGCCCCATTGATTTGTGTGTCTGTTTTGCGCCAACACCATCTCGTTTTATGGCAATAGCTTTGCAGGACAGTTTGAAATCCAGAAGCAAGATAAGTCTAGCTTTCTTCTTTTTCAAGATTGCTTTGGCTATTCGAGGTCTTTTGTAGTTCCAAATAAACTTTAGGATTATTTGCTGTAGTTCTGTGAAAAATGTCATGGGTACTCTGATAGGGATCACACTGAATCTACAGATTTCTTTGGGCAGTATGGACAATTTTTACAATGTTAATGCTTCCAATCTATGAATGCTATGTATAGAATACATAAAATATAAGAATATGTTGTGCAGCACAGGGAATATAGCCAACATATTAATTTTAAATGGAGACTAATCTGTTAAATGTTGAGTCACTGTGTTCTGTGTCTGAAGCTAACATACTACTGTAATCAACTATACTTTAAAATAAATAAATAAATAAATATATTTAAAAAAGAGACACTTTTCACTGAGCCACTACTATATGGCATTAACTGCTGGTCCCCTGACAGATAACATTTAACTCTGACAGTAACGCAGCAGTGGAAATATGAGCAACAAAGTCAGCAAGGCTCTGAGAGCTTCAGTTACAAAGCCGACAACATAGAGTCTGGGAGCAGAACCAGGAACTATCTCACAGCGAAGAGAATGTTCCTTCTCCTGACACTGAAATAAAGCTTTCTTTATCTGTTACTATTGCTTATTCCTTGAAGGAAAAGAAAAAAATCTCAGAGAACAATGAAAGGAATAAAATGAACCTAAGAAAGACCAAGAACCCAAACTCATGGACGTGTCTCCTGATTTGGGAGTGACTGGTCTTCAATGGATCCAGATTCTAACTCATCATACAAGGTTTTCTCCCACCTATCAAACTTTCCTATATACATGTCTCCTCCATTCAACATCTCACCAAAACAGAGTCAAGAAAATTACCTGGCTTGCTCGAGTTTGAAAAACAACTTTTAGTATAAAGTTTCAAGTTCAGATCTAGGGGGATCTTGGGCGCACCCTGCCTCTGAAAAGGTAAAGGGATGACTACTTTCCAGTAGCCCCAACTGCTTTCCAAATACCAGTAATCCAACTCAACATAGACTCGACCCATGAACGCAAAGCTAGATTCTACCTCTTGCTTGGACTGGTACTTCTTTAACTCAGCCGTGCCATCTCCAATCAGGAAGGCTTCCTGGTGACCGATGAGGCGGTTTTCGGTTTGGGTGAGAAGGTCGCAAATGCCCTGCAGTTTCTCTTTGTACTCCTGCTGACGCTCGGCCACCAGCTGAAGGGAGGAAAACCACAGCCTCGTGAACCGGTCCCCAGCTCACTACCGTCATAGCCGTTTACCACAACACATTTTGCAAGTTTCGTCTACATAAGCGTCCCTACGTATGCTGTAAACACGATAGCAGTGGGGGGCACACTGAGCAAGTGACACAGAACGCGAGAGCGTGGCTCATGCACAGGGAGGGAGGCCACACTTCGATTACACCGCTCAACAGAACACTGGCCACGCGTATGTGTAAGAGGTGGAGCTTCCGACCGACGGGAAGAAACATCCCACTTTCTGAAGCTCTTGAAACCTGCGACACACACAATTAATTCTGCAAAAGGATATCAAAATAGAAGTTAGTTGTGATCGATCTGTGAGCATATATTCGTTATGTGTAGACAGGATATCATGCTGGAGACCACGCTTGTGCTTCCAGAGGAGATCGGAGGAGCTTTGCACGAGGGCTCGTGCCTTCATCACTGGGGCCAATTCTGTCCCCGCCTCTGCACACTCTTCCTACTGAATGGACCACCCCAAATAATCCATCACATCATCCTGAGAGATTAATCGAGCCATTGCTTGCATCCTTTGTCCTCCTAGTAAATTCACTCTACTCATTCTTCAGCCATGGATCAGGCTGACTAGGAGCTTGACACATGCCGGGCAAGGTCCTAAGAGTTTTAACTCTTTCTTCCATCGATGCCCACGATGCTACTGGGTAAGCACTGCTACAATCTCCAATTACCCAGTGAGAAAACCGGTTCAGTGACTTGCCCTGGGTCCCCACAGTGGGTGAGTACTATAAACAAGGAGTAAGCTCAGGCAGCGTGGCTCCAGAGCCCAGTCCCCTCCTGCTGGGCCATGCTTAACCTTCGCCCTCCATATGTTCATCAGTTTATCCCTGGACATTTCTCAGTGCATACACATTTCTTCCTCCTAGGGAAAAAAATTACAACTCTCCCCTAAAAGCAATAGTTTGAGGGAGTCATGAAAATTAAAAGCCTTCTTAGGACCAAAATACCTTTATATATTGTAGAATTGCTACATCATACCCTGTCCATTCACTGCCTTCCAGAAAACCCTTCCTATCTTTGCCTACCCACAGCCCCTGGGGTCCACGTTACAGGTTTCACACTGAAGCACTAAAAGCCAAGAATTTTGACTCCACAAAGAAAGGCAGACCTTCTGACGATCGAGCTCTTGTTCTAGCTGTAACTGAGCCTCTAAATGTTCCACCTGGGTAGTGACTGAGTCCTGCATGTCAAGGAAACCCTTCTGAGTTGTGTTTAAGAGCCTTAATAGTTGTCTGCTTTGGGTGGGAGACAGATCTTGAGCGTGTTCAGAGATGAAGAACTGCACATCAAAGGCGGTGGTCTCCAGCTGCGTCTTGGTGTGTCCGAGGTCTTTCAACACGTTCTGTGAACAAATCAGCACTAGTTACAAACAGCAAGTTAAGCCATAACAGAAAGCTTCTGTCAACAGTAACTCTGATCACAAAATGCGGGCGCTTCCCAGGTGGCGCTTGTGGCAAAGAACCCGGCTGCCAATGGGAGACATAATGAGACTTGGGTTCGATCCCTGGGTCTGGAAGATTCCCTGGAGGAGGGAATGGGAACCCACTCCAGTATTCTTGCCTGGAGAATCCCATGGACAGAGGAGCCTGCCAGAGGAGTCCATGGGATCTCAAAGAGCTGGACACAACTGAGCGACACACACACACACACACACACACACACACACACTCACTTTGTCTTACTGATTTTGATACTTGCCTTGAGAAACTCCAAGCTTTGTTACACACACACACACACACACACACACACACACACACACTTTATCTTACTGATTTTGATACTTGCCTTGAGAAACTCCAAGCTTTGTTACACACACACACACACACACACACACACACACTTTATCTCCCATGGACAGAGGAGCCTGCCAGAGGAGTCCATGGTATCTCAAAGAACTGGACACAACTGAGCAACTAACACACACACACACACACACACACACACGCACACACACGCGCACATGTGCACACACACACACACACACACACACACACACACACACACACACTTTATCTTACTGATTTTGATACTTGCCTTGAGAAACTCCAAGCTTTGTTTTATGAGTTCAGTGTCTCTAACTGTCATGATCTCCACATCCTTAACAGATTTGCTCGTCTCCAATATCCAACGTGAGAATGACTGAAGTTTCTGCAGAAACTCTTCATGGGAAACGGCTAGTTTAGACTAGAAAATAAAAACTGCATGTTCATTTTTATCTTTCCCCACATTTTAAATTCCTACAAATAATGATCCTGTGTTAATGGCTTAACAAATTAAGAACAAATATTTCATCTTATGACTAAATTTTCAAACCCTAACTTTCTCCCAAAAGCTAGATCTGACTTAGCGCGAGACATTCCGGTACCCACCACCGCAGAGTCGATCGCCAGCGTGATGTGGTTCATTCTTTCTGAAGACGTGGCCTGGAGGGATGAGAGGGCCGCCTGCAGACTCTGGAGGCTCACACTCAGCTCCTCGAGGGGTCCCCTGGGGAAGTCACCCGGCACAGACTTTACAAATTCCTCCGCCAGGGTCATGTCTTTTCTTAAAATCACACCAATTGGAGCCAATCCCAATTCAAATGTCTGCAGAAAAAAATACGTATCTCGTATCTATTTAGTGAGAAACACAAGTGTAACTAACACTCAAAATAGACAAGTGCTCATCTTAATTTTCCAAATTAACATTAGCTGACCACCCTCCATAACCATCAGCAGATGACTTACCTCCAACTGTTTCAGCTGGTCTCTCAAAGCTTCCAGACTGCCATCCCGGGAGTCCTGGCTGCCGAAGGGGGGCTTCATGTCTTGAAGCAAAGCCAAATACTCGCACAGCTTTGATCTGTGCTGTAAACATTGCTGCAGCTCCTTGGAAAACTGAAGATAAACATGGACATTTCCTTCAATCGGCTCTGTGCAGATTTTTCAAGCAAATAAAATATATGTGATTATTCCCAAATGCCCCACGCAGATACTTGCTTATAAAATGGAAAGTCTACTTACTTGCTCCGTCGAACTGTCTCCAGAAGCCAAGTCTTCTGACCCTGAAATACATTCCAAACGGCCTGGGGATGCAGCACACAGCTCCTTCAGCCTCCCATCTCTTGACAAAGCTGGTGCACAGACAGGAGAGTTTTCTGGGCCACTCTCTTTCACACTTTGTAAACTTAGGGAATAGGGGTTTCCTCCCTTGCTGTTGAATTCTTCAAGAATGTGTGGCTCCTCATCCGTCACCTCAGGAGGTGTAGGTGATTTCTGATTCAAGTCTCTATGCTGTCCTCCTTTCTCCGAATATCCATCAGGAAGCAGCTTGCAGAATACATCTTTAAGCTGCTGAGGAAGAAGCTCAGATGTCCCACTCTCTTCCTCCAGATCACACTCCATCTGAGTTAATTCTTTCATCAGTTCAAAAGCTCCTATAACTTTCTGACTGTATTGATTTTGCTTAAGTATATCAAGGAGCAATTCAGACTTGAGGTTTGCAGTGCAGAGCGGATCCTCTCTGCTCTCTGCTTTTAATTCTGGTGAGTTTTTGGTGTGGGAAATGCCACAGCCACTGGTGTTAGAGTCGCTGGGCACACCAGGTGTTTCATTCACCAACTGTGACGAGCTAACTCTTTTAATTAAGGTCTGAATTAGAGTGTTAGCATCTGCACAGGCTGAAGGTTTTCCAAGCTCTTGAGGAGTCACACGACCTTCTTTCAAATTACCTTTTAAGGTGTCCGTGAAGTCCTCTACCAGGACCTGAGATAGTTCAGCGACCTGCACCTCACTGCCCTGGGCTCCTGGAGATGGGGCTGGTTCTTTCCCTTTCTGCTGCTCAATTACCTCTTTCTTGCTGTTAATTTCTAAGGATGAGCAGTCAGTGCTTAAAGCCTTACTGGAGTTATTTCTTCCTCCATCTGCACAGAGGTCTGACTGCACAAAATCCATGTGTTTTCCAAGGCCTTCCGCACTTCCAAGAGGGAAGCCTGCAGGCGTGCTTTCATCTCCTGCTGGTGTGAACTTGGGGATTCCTGATCTGCTTTCCTCAGCAGGAAGGTCCTTCTGCTGGCCCATCTCCTTTGGAGGTGAGTCTTCTTGGGCAAGAGCTGCCTGCTCGTCT
The DNA here is from genome assembly GCA_006410515.1 of Procapra przewalskii. Classification (NCBI taxonomy): domain Eukaryota; kingdom Metazoa; phylum Chordata; class Mammalia; order Artiodactyla; family Bovidae; genus Procapra; species Procapra przewalskii. The sequence continues at coordinate 10,425,852 of SJYF01000023.1, forward strand.
GCATTATTAACTCCTAACTGTAAATGCTTTTTCCTGCGAGGGGAAGCGACTGGAATACAGCTTGGGGTATCTTCGCCTGGTTTCAGGACATCCTTCGCTTTTACATCTTTAGCACAATGCTTTAAGTAAGTAAACAGATCAAGCTCATCTTCAGGTCCATCGGTGAGCGAGTCTGTCTCAATCCTTGTAAACCCTTCGGACAAGGTCACGTCTGAAGTCATGTCATCACCGATCACTTGGGAAACTGATGAGTCAAATATTTCTTCCAGATTCTCAAACTGAATGGGACTTCTACTAACTGCTGTTGGTAGGTTCTGTGGTTCATCTTTAAGAGCTACTGTTGTGTTTTGAAGGCTTCCTTCCTGACTGTGTTCTTCACTGTGTGTGGTTTGTGGGACTGGAAACAGACTATTAACTAAATCAAGACTCTCCCTTGTACTTTGACTGGGCAAAAGTTTACGATATTTACTGTCTTCTAAGGGACCTTCCATGAGGACTTCTTTACCTGCACACATTTTAGGACCTGCTGCTTCATCTTCTATTTGTATATTGCTTTTGTCAGCTCTCCTTTTAATCAGATCCCTTCCACTACCTGGAGGATCGTTATCAGCTACAGACATTGTGAATGACAAATGGTTTTCCTCTCCAGGTTTTCCTGTTAAACTGGGCTCAGAACAAATGATTTTATCGGAAGAGGCGGCACCATGAAGCATCACATTCTCACAATGTGGATTTCCACCTTTCACAGAGTCAGCAGATCCCGGCTGAATCAGCTCAAGCCCTGTGTTCTTCAGGTGGCCCTTGAGTTCAGAGGCTGAAAGGACAGTAGGTAAGGCACCAACAGGGCTAAAGGTGTTTTCTGATTCAGTGTCTTTCATGATGGGCAGTAATTCATCCTGAAGGACCATCTCATGATTCAACAGATCTCCTATGCTTTCTCCAACAACCTCATTTGTATCTTCCAGAAAGCAGTTTATTTCAGGACCTAAGCTACTTTTACTACTTGATTCTGGCCGTAAAACATTCACACACTGCTGTTTTTGTGAAGAATTATGATGGTGCTTTTGAGTCGGGAGAATTGTTTTATTGTTCCTTTGACTTGCACGGCTGTTTTCCGTTTCGGGAGCAGCGGTAACACATCCGGGGACGACCACGGCTGCAACGGCACCCTGGCCCACGTGCTCCAAGCCCTCCCTTCGCGCGCCATCTCCAGCCTCAGCGCCACCATCATCATCCTGCTCCTTATGGCCAGACACAGAAGCCTCGTAACTGTCTTTGCTTTGCACAGAATCTAAACGATCAGGAGCAGATGCAAATCCTTGTCCTGACTGGACAGTCCAGTCTTTTGTCCAGTCTTTTTCTCTCCCTTCCCAGCAGCCAGCGTCCTCAGATTCTACCGCCATCCTGAAGCTCTCTTTTCCTCCCTCAGTTTCATAGTCAGTCAGTGAGTCAGACTCATCACCTTCAAGGTCATCTGTGCTGTCCTTTTCTGACACACTTTCCATCAAGAGTCCACTCACTTCATAGGGCCCAAGTGAATTTAACTGGATTTCTTCACCAGAACCGAACTCTGCCTTCTCAGCACCTATGAGAAAATCCTGCAGAGACTGTGCTTCTCCCCTCACACCTAAGCTACCAGCCAGCCCTGCCTGGGTCCCCACAGAATGTTCCTCCTCTCTAGAAACATCATAGAAAACCTCCCCAGGAGGAGCGGCCCAGTCGTCTTCCTCTGGCAGCGAGTCATAGTCCTCGGGCCACACACCATCACAGTCATCACCCTCAAGGAGCAGGGAATCGTGGTCGTCGTCTTCAGACAAGGGTGTGTCATAGAAGTCAGCGTCGCTGTCCGTGTCCGTGTCCGTGTCCGTGTCTCTGTGCGGGTCGTCCAGCAGGGACGTTTCATAGTCGCCAGCGCTGGTGCCGGCAGCTCCTTCAAGAGATGGGGTATGGGTGGGAGCCAGGCCGACACAATGACCACCAGCCCTTGGGGTCGGGGCACCGGAGGACTCTTCCACTGTGGACTCACTTTGCTCATCTTCGGGTTCCTGCTGAGAAGTGGCAAGCGCGTTTCCATCTTCACTACAAGTATAAGAACTAAATTCATCACTCTGACACTCTACCTGAGGATTACTACAACCAACATTGAAAGAGTTCTCTTCAGCCTGTTCTCCCTTTAAACTGATGTTAATAGCTGCAATTCCCAGAAACTGGTCTTGAAATTTTTCTCTTATTCTTTGACCTGATGACTCAGTCTGGCCACTGAATGGCAATGTAGAGGTTTCACATTTCTTTCCACTACTGTCTGCACCGTGTACGTCATGAAAACTTCCCTGCTCAGTCCTCAGTTTATCATGACTTAACAAGGCACTCAGCCTGGGGGAATAGTCAAAGAGAGTTGAACCCTTGTAAATATTATCTTCATTTTCTATTTCATTTAAATCATAGGCTCTCCTAGTTTTTATCATAGGATTTGTTATCAAATCACTTGCAAAGTTCTGAAGGTTTTTAGAATGACTACATTCATCTGCATGTTCCTTTGTTTCTAGCTGACGCTGACTTTCACCATTTTCAAGTCTATTTTCAGAGTCTTGTCTGGGCAGGCTAACATCAGCCAGTCCAAGCTGTGTTAAGTGTGATCTGGAACTGGGAACACACACACTGGGTGATTTCTTAACTTTAAGATCGGTTGTGATTACATCTGCCAGGTTTTCTGACAGCCAAAATTCACTCCTGATAACATTAGCTTCCAATTCCTGAAACTCTTCGTCTCTGGTATTTTCAGGGGTTTCTTTATGTTCAGGTTCTCTCTGACGACATTTATCAAAACTACTTGGTGAAGCTGGACTTTCACCCATTTCTCTACTTGCAGTGTTATTCCGAGATACACCAGGGAGTCTTAAGACATCAAAACATTCTTCGATGGGTGTGTCCTTGTCAATTTCTGCACCACAGCCTTCCAGGAGCATCCCAACAGCCTCATTCAAGTCTCCATCATACAGCAAAAGCCTCTGCCCTGTGTTTGCATCCATATAGCTATTTATCATCAAATAAGACAGGAACAATTTTTTAGTTTGTTCTGAGCTCTGAGTTGCCACTGGCTCTTCTCCATCAAAAGCATCCTCGTCTAGCCTGTAATCATGGACCATAGACGGTTGGAATTTACAAAAAGAGAGCCATCTTCTGGCATTTTTACAAGCTTCTAAATCTCCCAAGTTTGGCATTTTATCGGGCAGTGTTATACTTTTTAAAATCGATGCTGTGTGATTATCTATAATTCCGAGTTGCGTGGCAACCTCCAAATCAATGACTTGACAAGTTTCTGGGATGTAAAGAGCAGCGATTTTCTGCCTCCCTTCCAGGATCTTGGAGGCCAATTCGTTGGTGATCAACTCCTGCTGCAGAGAAGATGATGTGGGGAAGATTTCCCCAGAGTGAGGCCAGATGAGGCCCACGTAGCCTCGCTGAGCCTCAAGGACCAGAAGGGCACTGCTGGACGGGATCAGATTGCACTGGACTGCCTCGTCGACAGTCAGACGCTTGGCAGGGTTGCAGTGGATGATTCCTCCTGTCTCCACCTGGTAGGTGAGGATGCTGTTCGCAGTGTCTCTGTCCATCACCCCCTCTGCCACGGCTTCTTCGACAGTCAGCCTCCGACCAGACTTGGAATTGATCAGACCTCCTGAAAGCAGCTGGGCGCCCAGTAACCTGAACATGGTCTCACGGTCTATGAGGCCTTCATGTGCTGCCCTTAAAATGCTCACATTTCGGCCACATTTCAATGTTATTCTGCCTCCTTCCTGCGGCCTCACAGGCAGAAGCCGCATCCCTGAGTCTTCCTGCAAAACACTTCTTTGCATGATATCTATTAAAGACACCTTCTCAGAGGTGGAGGGGTCGATAAGGTCTTTGCACAGACTCTGCCTTTCCAGGATTTTAGAAAATAAAGCTGAGGAAACCAGGTGCTGCTGGAAAGCCTTCTGCAAGGTCAGCTGTTCTCCTGTAGCTGGAATAACCAGCGAGCCCGTGGAAAGCAGGATCTCAAGCACTCTGATGGCCATGGGCTCTGAGATCACACCTTCAGCTAGGGCATCCAGCACCGGAACCCTGGTGGACGACACAGCGGAGATAATCTCCTTCATTTCATCGAGTTCTTGGAGTTGGCTCAGAACTTGCTCATCGATAAGGCCGTGACTCTGGGCATCTTTGAGGTTAAAGCATGTTCTTAATTCTGGCGAAATGAGCCCAGAAATCATAAGCTGGGTCTCAAGCAACCGAATCCCCGTGTCATAATCAAGGAGGCCTCTCAGCACTGACTGAAAGACAGAAAGGATTTCCCCTGTGCTCTGATCGACGGTGCCAGCGATGACTTTATCCAGCTGAAAGGAAAGTGCAAAAGTCTCAGTGGCTGACACAGGGTGAGCAGAGCATCAAGAAATTTAGCTTGCAGGTTGTTTTTTTTTTTTTTTTAAAAGACACTTTAGCATAAAAATCCTCTACTTACCGAGGTGTGGCAAGGCTGTGAGTGTTAGGCAGCTCAAATGCACAAGTGATCTAAGTCAGTGATCTATCGAGAGCACAGGATGTGATAAAGCTTTGAAAACGACATGCATCTGTGAATTGAAAACTTCATATTGTGGACATCAACAGGTTAGTGAGGACATGGAAAAGATGAGGGTGAGGAGACAGGACACACACCTGAAAGGCAAACCATGCTCTCTGCAACCCGATGAGATTAGTCTCCTGACACGGGAGAGTTTCAAACCCCCATGCTATTGATGTTTACAGCATACGGACTTTTTCAGACAGCCAAAAACCCACAAGCCAGAAAAAATTGCTATGTACCCTCAAAATGCGACAAATAGTGTGCAAAGTACTCCAGGGAGTAACAGAATTGAATATAAAAATAACTTTTTGAATTCTGAATATTGTGTTGAATATTGAGTATTGTCAAGTTTTGAAAGTTCAAGGATAGGCCAAATTGTAAGTAATTTTTGTTATATTTTGAAGATGCTAGAGGATCCTTACTAAGACATACGGCCCAATATTTCTCAAATAAATCTCCTGGCTATCTCTGAAAGGCAGACAAACCCCTTAATATTCCAGTGGCACCTTTAGAGATGACTCATAGATTATTTTATATCATCACATTTATATATTAAAATACCTACTGTAGCAGCAGCAGAATGACTTTGAAAGAGAAGAGTTAGAAAAATGAATGAATTCTTTTCTTTTACCATGCAAGGCAGAGATTAAGATGTCACAGAAACTGATGACAGCAGGTGAAAGGTTGCATTTAATAACCAACACGGAAATCTCCAAGTACTTACACAAACCCCACCCGTGTTTCTTCCACATACACAACTCAAGATCATTTCTTTGTCACTGACATATATTTCTACAACCATGCAGTTAGACTGAGAGTCTTGAAACAGCTTCACGTTCTAAATAAATAACATTACCTTCTCCTCTACCTTTATGTCTCCCAAGGTTTGTGACTGTTGCAGTTGCTTCAGAGACTCACTAAAGAATAAATTATAACTCTCTTGGAGAGTTTTCACTTGTTTTTCCAATTCACTTCTTTCTTCATCTGTCATTCTAAAATAACCAGAAAGTAGGAAATAAAGAATATAAGTCTGCAAGTGATAATTATGACATACTAGGTGCAATGA
>SJYF01000023.1:10431532-10441605 GCA_006410515.1 Procapra przewalskii
GGTGCAATGATTTCATGAAAAAAATACTTTTCTAAATTAGTATTGGCTTATAAAACATAATGTAAAAATCAATAATATACCAATACTATAATAAAAAATGACATAATCTCATACACAGATGGTTCAGGTCTAGAGTGCCTATATATGCAAATTAAGGATGGCCTTATAAAGAACCAAAGGCAACAGTGTAGACTAATATATCAGCATCTCTCTAGCATACACAAACTTCTAAAACAACAATTGCTGTTTTCTAACAGAGGGAAAGGAAAGATATTCCCATTCGAATGCAGAGTTCCAAAGAATAGCAAGAAGAGATAAAGCCTTCTTCAGTGATCAATGCAAAGAAATAGAAGAAAACAATGGAATGGGAAAAACTAGAGATCTCGTCAAGAAAATTAGAGATACCAAGGGAACATTTCATGCAAACAATGCCTCGATAAAGGACAGAAATGGTATGGACCTAACAGAAGCAGAGGATATTAAGAAGAGGTGGCAAGAATACACAGAAGAACTATACAAAAAAGATCTTTACGACCTAGATAATCACGATGGTGTGATCACTCACCTAGAGCCAGACATCCTGGAATGTGAAGTCAAGTGGGCCTTAGAAAGCATCACTATGAACAAAGCTAGTGGAGGTGATGGAATTCCAGTGGAGCTATTTCAAATCCTGAAAGAAGATGCTGTGAAAGTGCTGCACTCAATATGCCAGCAAATTCGGAAAACTCAGCAGCGGCCACAGGACTGGAAAAGGTCAGTTTTCATTCCAATCCCAAAGAAAGGCAATGCCAAAGAATGCTCAAACTACTGCACAACTGCACTCATCTCATGCTACTAAAGTAATGCTCAAAATTCTCCAAGCCAGGCTAAAGCAATACGTGAACCGTGAACTTCCAGATGTTTAATCTGGTTTTAGAAAAGGCAGAGGAACCAGAGATCAAATTGCCAACATCCGCTGGATCATCAAAAAAGCAAGAGAATTCCAGAAAAACATATATTTCTGCTTTACTGACTATGCCAAAGCCTTTGACTGTTTGGATCATAAGAAACTGTTGAAAATTCTGAAAGAGACGGGAATACCAGACCACCTGACCTGCCTCTTGAGAAACCTATATGCAGGTCAGGAAGCAAGTTAGAACTGGACATAGAGCAACAGACTGGTTCCAAATAGGAAAAGGAGTACGTCAAGGCTGTATATTGTCACCCTGCTTATTTAATTTATATGCAGGATACATCATGAGAAACGCTGGGCTGGAAGAAGCACAAGCTGGAATCAAGACCGCAGGGAGAAATATAAATAACCTCAGATATGCAGATGACACCACCCTTATGGCAGAAAGTGAAGAGGAACTAAAAAGCCTGTTGATGAAAGAGGAGAGTGAAAAAGTTGGCTTAAAGCTCAACATTCAGAAAACGAAGATCGTGGCATCCGGTCCCATCACTTCATGGAAAATAGATGGGGAAACAGTGGAAACAGTGTCAGACTTTATTTTGGGCTCCAAAATCACTGCAGATGGTGACTGCAGCCATGAAATTAAAAGACACTTACTCCTTGAAAGGAAAGTTATGACCAACCTAGATATTATATTGTAAAGCAGAGACATTACTCTGCCAACAAAGGGCCATCTAGTTAAGGCTATGGTTTTTCCAGTGGTCATGTATGGACGTGAAGAGTTGGACTGTGAAGAAAGCTGAGCACCGAAGAATTGATGCTTTTGAACTGTGGTGTTGGAGAAGACTCTTGAGAGTCCCTTGGACTGCAAGGAGATCCAACTAGTCCATCCTAAAGGAGACCAGTCCTGGATGTTCACTGGAAGGACTGAGGCTGAGGCTGAAACTCCAATACTTTGGCGACCTCATGTGAAGAGCTGATTCACTGGAAAAGACCCTGATTCTGGGAGAGACTGGGGGCAGGAGGAGGAGGGGACGACAGAGGATGAGATGGCTGGATGGCATCACCAACTCGATGCACATGAGTTTGGGTGAACTCTGGGAGTTGGTGATGGACAGGGAGGCCTGGTGTGCTGCAATTCATGGGGTCGCAAAGGGGTCGCAAAGAGTCGGACACGACTGAGTGACTGAACTAAACTGAACAGAGGTAAAAATCCCAGTGTTAGTTCCAACATGGAAAAGGGACAAGTAATGTGCCATGATTCAAGATGAAACTTGTTCAAGCAGAAAGATGAATAAAAATGAAATTCATAAGGAAATTAACCCAATTCACTAAGGTATAAAATTATTCTAGATTAATTGTGATGACAGCCAAAGAAGGGTTTAGAAAAGGGTATATTCCATCCCTTCCTGAGGCTAAAATATATGAAGGGCCTCAAAACAAGGACCAAACCATTAGACATCTCATTGCCAAAGGTCTCAGCTAAGGAAATAAAGAACACATTTATATATATTTTCCAAAAGGCAGGTCTTGGAGAGTAAGTACTACTTAGAATCAGGACTTATCTTGGAATCTTTACAACTAACTAGCAACTCATCCTTAACTCTGAGCCTGTTTTTTTTATCAGCAATATATGGAGATAAGCATATTTCAGAATTTTGGTAAAGACTGAGAGTCAAGAAAAATGACAATTAAATCACTTTATAATTATAGGTTATTAACTAAACTTGTGACTGAGTTCCATTTTTAAACTATCCACTAAAATTTAACATCCTCTACTTTGCTGAGCATTTTAAAGACCACTTTGCTACTTTAAATAAAACTTAATTAAAACCAACATACTTGTCTCCATGTTTAGCCAGAAAGAGCTGCATGCCTTGTAGTGCTTCAGATAACTGTTCCTTCTTGACTGAAATCTCCTCACTGGAAATCTGCAAGGTAAAGAAAGCACACTCAGGCTCTTCCTTCACAAAGGCTAGATAACAGTCTTTTTAAAAAACTGATCCAAGTTTCCATCAACACCCACACGATGGGTTTATTTTCAGGTGACCTGAGTCAATACCATGAGTTAGTCCCAGTCTGCAGGTCTGGATAAGATGAATACTTCATTGAGAATGCACAATGAATGAAGCCCCTCCCTCTAATCCTAAGGCCATTATTTCCAGGAGGAAATAACAATACAGCATGGTAAGATTCTTGCATCCATCCCAGCCCAACCATGAAGGAGGCACAGATGCTCAGCACTGGAACATCACCATCCTCACAGAGATGGATATAGCGTTCCTTTGGAAAAAAACACAATGGAAGTATTTCTCTCTAGAGCTGCAGAACAAGGTTAAACAATTTCTATTATTAAGACATTTGTTTGCAAAAGTTGCCAGTGACAGTCAGAAAAATAAAACTGACCTGTTTGGGAAAAGCAAGCCCTTGTATTACTCTCTCCTAATTCAGAAGTTTATCATTTCTGAAGCCCTAAATCCCATGGACAAGTGGAGGCTGGTAGGCTGTAGCCCACGGGTGGCAGAAGAATCGGATACCACTTAGTGACTAAATGTCAGAAAGTAATTACCATTCTTTTAAGTGATGAGACAAAACATATATATATTCCCCAGAAATATGCAATTGAGAGTCAATTTAAAGTCTATTTTTTTTGGTGTGGTTATAGGAAAGCATGAGGCCATACTAATTTTTTGAAAGACATTTATTATTGCCATCAAATAACCTGAAGTTTCCTTTAATAGAGAGACCAAGAGTAATTCAAGATTTGTAACTGAGGCCACAATCTGCAATGGAAAAGTTCTATTCTTAATGTCTGCCAAGTGTAAACCTGAAACTGATCTATAAAATTTTGGAGCACTCATAACCACAAAATGAGGAAATACCAAGGGTTTACAAACCACATTCTTCAGAAGAAACCTGTTCTCCACCAAGAAATCCTTGCTAAGGTCTGTGTCCTTATTTTAATTCTTTTCCTGTTTAACAGTGGGGAAATTAAGATGCTTTAAACTAAATATTCACATTCACTTTGAAGGCTTTAGGTTTAAAACACTCAATATAATTGTGTTTTCCAACTTATTTCCTCCACACTGTATAAAATGCAGTCTGCTAGACTATGAGCTAAGCTGTCTTGATTTCAGCTGAATGAGGATTCAAGCAAATACTCAGGTTTATAAACCTCTCCCGGGGGAACCTCAGAGATGGCACACCTGCCTTACACCACAGGTGAAATTTGACAAGATCCTGAAGTTCTCCACTATTAGATCATGCCAACAATGTCTGTTTCAAGTGATGAAGAAAAGTGTGTGTTGATGCAGAGCTTGAGGGTAAAAAGCTACTGAGCACCTCTGTGATTTCCACAGGTCAGGAGGGCACTATAGGAAACGTACCCCAGAAAAGTGCTGCTTAACTTAGCAGAGGTTTTTTTTAAAAAATAAACCAGCAATTCCAATGCTATCACCAGCAACAGTAACCCTGCTTAATTTAATCCAGTCCCCTAGGAGCATCACGTGGGGCATTCTAACGGACACCTAGGAGCAGCAACATCTCACTAGAGGTAGCCAGTCAACCAATGCCAAGTAGGCAAGTTTAGCCCACAGAACTGAAGGCTTCAATAGGAGAGGGAAGGAACCTAGAATTCCTGGTGGAGGGCAGAAGTTTTTGTTTAAGAAATAGAAAAGATCCAGAAAAGCACAACTGATTTCAGTCCTCACGCTGTCGTCTTGGTTTGCGTTTTGTTCTTGAAACTTGCTGTTCACATGGTAAGAGGGAACCTGTGTCTCTTTATGACACGAGTGTGTGGGTGTACTCAGGGCACAAAAGAGAGTGGCTCTGCTCTCCAGCAGTGCCAGTCACAAAGCCCAGTCACAGAGCCCACTGTGAGGAGGACCAGGACCACATACTGGCTAATAGTGAGATTAGGGCTGACGGAGTTCAGAATTCGGAGCAGAGAGCGCTGTCTTCCGCCACATACTGTGCTTCCTTGGGCAAGTTACTGAACCTTCATTTATAGTTGCCCAAAGAAACGGGGAAAATGAAAGAATTAAAAGTATTTTTTAGATGGACTATATCAACTCAGTAAATCCTTATCACTGTAATTATTAGTCAACCAGTATCTCGGTGAATACCTTTTGCTTAGAAAAGGAAGACTTTCCAGCCTTCTCTCCATCTCTCAATGTCTTGCTGATATTTGATACCCATTTTTGTAATTCTTTGGCTTTTTCAACATGCTCTTTCTTTTCTTCTTCCAGTGATTTCTGATGGGTGTGAGTGATTAAAAAAAAAAAAGATATATTCCAGTAAATGACCAAGCTATCAATCACTTCACCAAAAACAAGGATGTAAAAATATTTTTTTCATCACACACAGGTTACTGAGATATTTTATTCATTCACTTAAGCACATTCAACGCATCATGTGGCAGACGTACTTCCAAAAAAGTTTAGGGTAGCAAAGCAAACTGTGACAAACACTTTTGAATGATCAATCTAACCTCCCAGCTGGTCTATTAACATGACATATTCAAAAACTCAATTTTATTCATGAAGCACTCGAAGCTCTTTGAATCGCTGCCTTTGCATTAGCTGTACAATCAGAACTCTCCAGACAGAAAAATCTAAGACAATGGCAAGCTGAAAAGAATAAAGTCTACAAAAGACAAAAAAAAATACACAGAAGTTAAGAAAAACCTCCCCCCTCCTGCAGCAGGTAAACCACTCACAATGCTGCTTTTAATTACAAAGCTGTAACAAGAAATGGGAGATGGTGGTAAAAATATTATACATAAAGCAGATTACAACATACAGAAAAAGTAAAAACATGCATTTTTCAGGGCGATTTGAACCACGACAGCTTCACAGATATGGGAACAAATAACACATTTCCCCCTGGGTTTCATGGTGCTTTTGAAGTGTTCTTTCGGTGAGTGTAATGAATCCTTGAACAAATGGGAACCCTAATAGCAGGCTGGACCCCATCAGGGATGCAGAATTCTGAAGTAAGGATGCTGTAAACTCACTGATGTTTCTCAAGTTTGTCTCATATTTCAGGTAAAATACTTTTATTTTACTGTGGGCAGGAGTTCAAAAAACTAATCTCAAAGCTAAATGGAACCATTATGAAGAGCAGTAAATCTTTTGTTATTTTCAACTTTAAACATATTCTCTCTCTCGGGCAGATTGGAGTCTAAAATCCAAGTAACCTGACATTTAGTCTAGAGGAGTGATGCAAATTTCTTCCAGATCAGGAGACAGCAACTGTGTTGTGTAAAGGACCACAGGACAAGTATTTCAGGCTCTGGGAGCCATACGGTCACTGTCAGAACTACTCAACTCTGTCCTTGTGCCCCAAAGTAAGCCAAAGATAGTATGTACACAAGAGTGTCTGTGTTCCAATAAAACTTTATTTAAAAAAATATTTATAAATGAAAAGTATTCTCTCTCCTGAGCAGTCAGTGTTGCCAGCCCTCAAGAAACTGATGGTGCTTCCAGCGTGTGACACAGTGACTAGGGTGTGGATCTTATCATCAAGCGTGGCCACAGCAATGTGAACTATACAGCATTTCCCGAGAGCCTGCTTATGTGAACATGCCCTGTTACGAAGAATAATAGAGGCTAGAAATTCCTGTCATCAAGGGTTCAGATACTTCTAGGAGTTTAAGTCCTGTGTGGAAATCAAAATCAGCTTTTTCTAAGGCTTCTTTGTATGTCAGCTTTCTTTTCGTCTGGGGACAGAGGATGTTTCTGACATAGGACTTTTGATCTTTAAGCTTCGTGGCAATGAAGACATCTATAATCCCTATTTGCAGAGCTTCTTCAATGGACAAGCGGGACTGAGCCTGGGGCTCCATCAGCCCCCCTGTCAGGTACTGAAATTCTAGACATCGGACGCCCATGTCCTTACTGATGATGTTTGCACCCACAGTTTCCACCACGGACATCACTTTGTTGGTGACAGGGTGGCTGACCCCCGTGACTACTAGCTCGCACTGCCGCAGCTGCTGAGCAAAACCCTCGTCCACCAGGCCTCTGTGCAAGGCCTCGGCCACCCGGTACCTCTTGCCGGTCAACGGGTCGATGATGCCCCCCGTGCTGACTTGGGCTTCAAGGCATCGGAGGGCGGTGATCCGATCAACCAGGTTCCGACGGGAGGCCTTGAGCACAGAGATCCTCTCCCCGCTGGACGTCAGCCAGTAACCCGCAATAGGACTGTGCACATCCTTCTTGGGGACCAACCGGCTCAGCAAGGAATCGGCAAGTTCTGTGAGTGTGAGGAGGCCTTCCTGATACTTTTTGATGGTGGCTTTGTCAAGGGTTCCCTGCTCTATGGCCTCACTGATGCTGAACTGTAATCCAGTCTTAGCATCAGTCAGCATGCGACAAGGCTGCCCGTAGGACTCATAAAATGTGGCTTCCTTCCACTGATACTGCTGCCCTGACAGCTCCAGGTATGTACTTTTCTCGATCAGGGTTCTCTGGAAAGCCTCATAGGCAGTCAGCTCAGCTCCTGTCCTAGTATCTACAACAGCAATCCTGTGAGTTTTTGCTACGTTGAGATTGGAAATGTTTTTCTCCCCAAATGGAAACAGAAAGCACTGGCTATCTACATCAAAGACACACATGCGCAGTAATTCCGAGTAATACAGTGCTTGCTTGTTATTAGGATTAGGGAAGACACGGCTATTGCTGGAGGGCTCATGTAAAAACTGCAGGATGGCGTTATTTAGCAGTCCTTGCTGCAGGGCAATTTCTGGGGGAACCCGAATGCCCCTAGTGGGGTCGATGATGCCCCCACTGGCGATCTGCACCTCCAATATATGTTTGCCCCTCTGTCTGTCAACCATTCTATTTTCCATGGCCTGAAACACTGACAGCACCTTAGAGGAACATGGATAGCCCAGGGCTGCCTTCTCTGCCTCAAGGAGCCTGATTTTAAATTCAGAGTCAACTATACCTTTAAGGACTGCATCCTCAACAGAATAGGTCTGCCCTGAAAGGGGGTCAATTATGAAACCTGTGGCCGCCTGAGCTTCTAAAAACGCTAAAGCCATCATCTTGTCAATGATGATTTTCTTAGCAGCTGAGGAAAAGGAAATCTTTTCTTTTGTGGATTCTAGGTAAAGCCCTGCGATGGAAGTGGCTTTTGTCAAAAACTTGCTCAGCGTTTTTTGAACTTCTTCAACGGTCTTAAGACCAAGTCGCAGCTGCTCAATTGTTTTCATGTCCAGAAGCTTAGCCTCAACCAACTGCCTGGCCGTCACGGTGTGCCGGAGCCCTTGAAACTGAAACTCATCATCCCTGACCAAGCATGCGTGATCACCATCAAAGTTCTGAAAGGTCTCTGGTTCTGAGTTTTTGTTTAGAAAATCTCTCTTGAGCCCACCCGCTGCCCTGCACCCTTCGAGCATCCATTCTTCACTGCCAGGGACTGGATTCTTCTCTTGCTTTAATGCTGTGACATCCGCACGCATAGCACACAGCTTGCTCTTAGCTATCTGTAATGGGAATTTACAAGATGTTAAAAGTCGTCTAAAGAACGTTCTCATGTTACCCACTCCTAATCCAAATATACTTCCCTGAATAACAAAGATTACATAAGAGAAGAAAATTATTAAGCCCCAGAGGGTTCATGAATAAGGAACGCTATTTTGGGAGTCTGAAGTTTAAACTTTAGATGACTATTGAGTATTAAAATGGTATATCTGAAAAAGACGGGAGATGAAACCTGTCCACAGAATGTGTTAGAAAATAAAACTAACTGCTTGCTTTTTCTAGTTTTCTTTAGGGTCAAATTTTTCAGAATAGAATCCGTGTTGGTACCAACAGGATAACCATGCCATCTGTGTTTTTCATCTTAAGCACTTAAAAATGAAAGACTATGGTTTGTAATAAAGATTCAGGTAAATCACTAGAAAATGATAGCATGATTTTTTGTCGGAACCACAAAGAGTCAATCACATTCAATACGGCTAAAAATATATAGCCTAGCAGAGAAAGGAAACAAGAGCAAAAACTTGACAGAGGGTAACTGGTAAGGTCCCAGAACCCAGGGAATACCTCGAAGGGCGCCAGAAGCGTCACTAGGTCTATTTCACACTTGTCATCTTGACACGTGATGGCGGGTCTGGAATTATACAGAGCTTGATCTCTTAGCTTCTCAATTTCTGACAGTCTTGCAATGGGGTTCGTCTCGTCAAAAGTTATCTGTAACTCGGTGCTTGTTTGAGAAAAGTATTCAGAGTAGCACTGCTGGGTTTTCTCTTTCTCAACGGGAGCTCCTGATGGCCTGCCCTGGACCTCCTTCTGTACATGCTCTGTACCCCAACGCTGCCACCTTTCCTCCGAGGGCTGTTGTTCCTGAGTCCACCTCTGCAGAGGGGCCCCAGCCATCGGGGGAGTGGAGGGGAGGTCCCTGGGGCCCTGACCCTCTTTCCCTGCCACCTCAGGGTCTGGCTTGATGGCTGTGTTCTTTTTCTGGATTTCACACTGAAGCACCACTAACTGATGCTCATGCTCCTTTATCTGCTGGTCCATCTTCTGCTTCAGGTTTTCCACCTCTCGCTTCTGGGCCACCAGCTCATCCTCCAGCTTCCGACACTTCTGGTAGTGATGGGCCTGCCCATCCTGCCCTTGGTGCATCTGCTGGCGATACTGCTGGAGCTGCCTCTCAAGTTCTTGGATGTTTGTTTCACAGAGCCTGGCGTTCTCTTGAGCCCTGCTGTTTTCCCGCTGCAGAGACACGAAGTCCAGCTGGATGCCCGAAATATCATGTTCTGTGATCTCTTTGGAGTCCATCAATTTTTCCATCTTCTTCCGAAACTCTTCCGCAGAACGCTTGAATTTCTCAGACTCTTCCTGAAACAGAACCATCTTCCTGTGGGTCACCTGCTCCTCTAGGGTCTTTAAGTGCAGTTCGTCTTGCACCTTCTTCAGCCTGTTGTTCAGGTCCTGCACCTGCGCCCGCTGCATCTGCACCGTCTGCTCCCCGAGGCGCTTCTCCTCTTTGGATGCGCTTAGCTCCGCGCTCAGACTTCGCACCTCCTTCTCTGTGTTCTGGATGATGCGGTCTTGCTGGTCACACTTCTGCTTGAATTCACTCACTAAATGCTGACTCTGGGCCAGGTCTTCTTCCAGGCATTTGATTCTCCTTTGAAAATCCTGTTCTGTTTTGGTCTGTTTGTGCAAGT
>SJYF01000023.1:10445267-10474685 GCA_006410515.1 Procapra przewalskii
GTTATAAAGACTTGCAAATAGCTATGTTAGTGCTAGTAACTCTGAACAGACATAAATAGTTTATAAAAGTAGTCACACTTTTTTTAAAAACTAAGAAAGCAACATCTATTAGACATTTGCTACCATTTTGCTTCTCTCATTATATGAATGGAGTTATACTAAGTACAATCACCTTCAGAATTTCAACAATTTTCTCATTTAAATGGCCAATGCCCCACAGTTTGTTTATTGTAGCATTCAATTTACTATTTTTGTCTGTTCTGAGGTCAAGAATAGAAGTATATCAAGATAACAGAGCACAGCATAATACCTTCAAAATTAGATACAATAGCCTCTTATAAAAACATACTTTCATGAATAACTCCCTACTCTGTTTCTGAATATATTATTAAATACACGTAGTCTTTTTAATATATACCATATCTTTTTGACAAAAATAAAAACAAAACACCTCAATTCTTAAAAAGCATTACCATTTTGCATAAATACCTGCTACTTCTAACTTAATGGTGTTTCTGTTTTAAATCCTTGAAGATGTAAATTAATTTAAAAGATATAAAACCAATTTGTTTATGTAATATTTCTGCAGGCATCATAACAGTAGTAACTATACTTCAAAGAAAACTGGAAAAGTTCTGCTAAACTGCCTACATTCCATAATATAAAGAGAGCCATTTATGACATTAACCCTCTCATATTAGATAAGAGTCCTAGAGAGAAAATAAAAATGTTTTCCTTTTGTTCCCCAAAATGGTTGTTTCATTTTTTGCAATGCTTTTTCAATTTGAGAGAATCTCAATAACAAACCAAAAAATCCCAGGCCTCTACTGTTTTTCACTGTAATTTTATAACTAATCACTTATACATCAGATCTCAACCATGTGAGTTTATCACGGAGCCACCTCATGGCTCCTTGCCAGTGACCTGCCCATGGTTAATGGTTACCTCTTCCTCCTCCAGTCTCTTCAGTGAGTCCCCAGCAAATTTAATATATTGTGTCATGAGGGTGACCAGAGCCGTGTATCGGGTCCTTAGGTCCATAAACTACAAGTAAAGAAAAATAAATGATAGAAACATAATCTCCATTTGCCCTAGACGAGCTGAACAAGCACCAAGCAATAATTAAAAACATTAATTAGGCTTTGGGGCAGGGAAGCTCATGACTCCTAGTAAAGATCACCACATAGGAGCAAGATCACTGCTGTGCAAACCACAGTAATGAATGACCTTCCTCCTCTAAATGTAATTGTGACAGGCATTTAGTATTCTCTGCAATTCATTCATCTTGAATGAGGATTTTCAAAAAGCTTCTTAAAACTCTTAATAAAATGCATTGTTATAGGTAAAGAGCAGCTACTCGGAATGATGGACTGCTCTGGACTTGGACTGTGATCAAGGTTGTACAACATTTCAAAGGTATCGAATGTCACTAAATTCTACACGTAAAAACGATTAAGATGGTGAATTTTCTACTATGTATATTTCACCATAATACAAGTATATAGATGTAAAACTGCTCGAATGCTGCTTCTCTGATTTGCGTGCTCCCTGTCTCTAGCCGGTTACCACCTCCTGAATGACGAGATCTGCTGAGCTCTGCATTCTCCGTCGTTTCACTGGAGACTTTTGCTGTGAATCCACCATAGCCCGGTAGGTCATCGTTTGTAATTCGTAGTCCTGCATGAAGAAATCAGTAAGATTAATCATGGCAAAGCACTAACGCTTCATTCTATAGTGATCTCTGACACAGAGAAAGGGAATCCAGTTTCACTGAATGACTTTAAATAAAACGACTGCAAAAACACACTTTCAGCAATCAATCCAATCCTGAGATGTTTCCAAGGTGGTAATAAAAATCAGAAACATTTAGGGTGTTCAGGAAAGTTCCTAAGTCCCTTTAGGAGCTCATGGACACATTTAGGAACAGCGTGACAGTTATTTTCAGTCTCCCCTTCTTCTAGATTAAAAAATGGGACTGCAGATCCAAATGGCCAGAGCCGAGATGTGGCGGGCAACTCAGAGCACATGGGAACCATCCCTAAGGGAGATGTTCTTCCATGAAATGTCACAGCAATATTTGTATGGATACTCCAGCAATATTTCCAGGGACATTCCATCAATACTTCCATGGAATATGGCAGCAATACTCACATGGAACCCCAACCCAAACTAATGGTGGGTGTTCCAGCAATACTTGAAGGGGTAAGGGAAGGAAGGGGTAAGCGAAGCAGAAAGAGGGAGACAGAGCTGCATTTTCTCCTGGGGTACATGGGGGTGTGGGCAAGCTGTGTGTCGTGTGTGACATGGAGAGAGAAGTAAAGAACCAGCGGTGGTTGTGTGTGACAGAGAGAGAAGTAAAGAACCAGGGGTTGTCACATGACTCAGGTTTCCATGAAGAATTAACAGGTAACTAACAGTGAATATTCTGTTTCACTTTTCAACACAGACTGAATGACCCATGAAGGCTTCAAAAAAGCACTGTGGAAACACCCCCCTGAACACCTGAAGGTGAAATCTGATGTAAGGAACTGGTCTTCTCACCTTCACCGCAGTGGAGTACTGTTCTGCATACTTCTGACACTCGTCCATTTTGCTCTGTTTCATTTCTATTTCAGAAACCAGCATCTATAAATGCACACAGGTTAGCAGAAAAGCAACAAGGAATTCTATGCTGTCCAACAACTTGAGATCTCAGGCACTAAGAAATACCTACATCACTTAAGACTACAGCTCTCTACCCTACTTTACTTTTAAGCACAGTCTTTATTAATCAATTAATTTATCTGGTTGCACTGCTTTGGCATATGGGATCTTATTTCCCACACCAGGGATTGGACCCATGTCCTTGGCAATGAAAACAGAGATTCCAAACCACTGCACTGCCAGGGAATTCCCTCTACCCCACTGCACTTAATGTCATCTGCCTTATGGGTGAAGTTCAAACATTCAAGTTCAAGCCACTATATGACACCCCCTCATGGGGCTTCCAAAGCAGAAATTACTAAACTCTGTGGGAATTATCCACAAGTAGGCCTGAAACTCTTTGCTCCTTAATCCCAATCTTGACCTAAAGAGAGCTAGAAATTACTGGCCCCTCAAGATGGAACAAAAATCTCAAAGCATTTAACTCTGTCAAATGTGGCTCTTTAATTTTCTACAACTAATCATTTTTTTAAATGTAGGGTCCTAATCTAATCTCAATGATCATTAGACACTTGAACTGTCCCAACATGAAACTTTCTTATTCCTTATGGTTTCAAAATTGACCTCCAATAAATCAAAGAAGCAATGTATATAGGTCTGAGAGCAGATTTTTAACATTTATGATTTATTCCTGTCTTTCTTGAAATAGTTGCTGACCTACTGTCTTAACCAGAGAAAGGAAGGTCAAGGTCATGAGTGGCTAAATGCAGACACAGCCATGAGGAGCAATGTTTGCACACCTTCTGTTGATTCAACTGTGTGGCCAGAGTTTTACTATTTTCAGGCTGATTTTCTTGAATCTTCCTCTGAGTAGTTTCAACTTGCTCGATCCAATCATCCAACAGGTGGTATGTATCCCTGTAGTACTTCAGTGACTTGCCAATGCCTTCCAAGTCTCGTAACCTAAGAGGATCACAACAGAATAGCCAGATTTCAAGAGCAACCAATAGGGAGCTGGAACACGTAGAAAAGAAGGGAGGGACAAACTAACTGTCCTAAGTGCAACCACAGGGGAGTGTCCAGAATTCAAGGCTGAAGCACCCGAGGCCAGTTTCCAAGGGCCCCTGCACTACTGTGGGTTGAATACAAATTACTTTTCTCCAGGTCTTGTGCAGTTTATTAGTACTGATTGTTCTAGGGGACAAATCAGTAGAGAAATCAGTAGGACAAATCGAAGAGACTAAAGCTAAAAAGCAGGGAAACTGGAAACTTAACTACAGTAATCATCAATCAGCAAGTCTTAAAGACCCAAAGCTTGTAGCAATGACAGTTTCATTTCTGAAATCATGACCTGGTTGCAATGAATGGTTCAACATGAACTCAGAGGATAGGTTTCAGGAGCTGTAATTGAACACCCAGTTTCTATGACTATAAAACCACTACGTTAAACCTACAGATCATGTATTTTAGAGATTAGCTACTATGTATTTAAAAATAGCGTATTTGTCACACCTGGCACTATATTATAAAAGCATTTTAGGTACATTAATAAAAACATAAAAAATGAATGAGAAAAAACAGTATTCCATTTCGTCCCCAAAACTATCCCATTTCCTTTCACTTCTTAATTTCAGTCACTGGGCAAATGATCTTGACTTTCTTTTATCTTTGGCTAAAATGAACATCAGGCCATTTCAGTTTCTTTTACCCTTCTTGCCTACTATAGATACTGCATCCCACCCTAGGAAATGCATGATTCACGCTCCTATTACTAAGTCATGGTTATTTGGATATTATCAGTTTGCAATAACTAGAGAACTGCATTGTGTTTTCCTTCAGAAAATGCAAGTAGATTAACACTACAAATGCCAGACTATATCAATAATTGTAATAATACAAAACCTAAAAGTACTCATTTGGAAGTTAAGTATCTTGCTCAAGGCCATCCTATAAAAAAGAAATGTAATTAGATGCAGCTCTTGCAATTAACACAAGTAACTGTTCTATGGAAAGAATTACATATGGAGGTAAAAAGCCTAATACATTTAGACATTACCCAGAATATAGAGATTAAATCTGAGCTAAAACTGAATGAAAAGGCTACTAACCTATTGTCAATCTGAACATGAACGTTCTGCCATCTCTCAACCAACTGATCTGCTTTTTCTTTGTGCCAGTCAAAGTCAAGGTCACGCTCTTTGTAGGTTTTAAACATCTCATCACTGATGGTCTTCGCTCTCTGCAGCTCATCCTCCAGCTCATGGAAAACCTCTCTCTTTTCATCCACTTCAGATCTCCATTGCTAAAATGGAACAATTTACAAAGTTATAATATTACATTAGGTTGAACCTTATGAAATTGTCATATTTGGCTGTACTTTGACCTAAAAAAAATAAAAATATTATATATAAAGTTCAGCCTAATAGATTTTGCACATCAATAAAATAAAACATATTCTATAAGTAAGTCTGCCAACTCAATGAGTCTTTTTCATTGTTTATTTTTTATATATCTACTGATCCCATTGTTTAAAAATGAACATGTGCATTAAAAATCACTGAGACAACTTTTCACAACTGTTTTACAATATCTTTACTCAGGACTTTATAAGTGGAAGGACAGAAACATACAAGTACAACTATCAATCAGTCCTTTTCCTTCTTAGATTAACTAGTCTATTCGCCTCTTTAATTTCTTAAAATAACTGCCTCTTTCTGCAAGGGCATCTAATTACAAATAATTTACTTTTAAGTTTCAGCTCCTCTTGCTGCCAACATGAACAGAGTATAAAAATCTACTGTCAAAAAGATAAAAACTTCAAATGAAAAGAACTCATCTCAAACTAAAAATGAATCAACATACTTATTTACAGTAGGTCATAGTATTACAGAGAAAAGATATGGAATGAATAGAGAGGTATTCAAGTTCACATATTTAATGCTTGATGTCTGAAGACCTGAGCCAAGTTCTCGAGAAATACTGTTAGAGTACAGTCTTAAACAGCCAGCAGTGAGACATATACCTTTAAAGTGCTTATTAGATTCTCAATGTTATTCTTGTCAGCTATAACTGCTTCCTCTTCACACAATTTAGTTTCATAGAGTTTTACAAGGGCTTCTGCAGCTTGAGTATTTTTTAACACCAAGTTCACCGTTTTCAACCTGAAAAAGACAATTACAGAACACCCCTTCTGTTACGTGTTTCTTTTCCCGCAACACAGGCTTGGCGCACCATGAGGCTGGGTGACGCAGTGCTCCTCACGCTGGCCTGATGACGGTTTATACCACAAGGCTCGCACCCCACTAGGTCAGTCAGGAAGAGAAAGATGCGACATGACAGCACCTGTATGTGAAATCTAAAATACGACAGCAAGGAGCGTATCTGTGGAACGGAAGCTGACTCACAGGCACAGAGAACAGACCTGTGGAGGCGAAGGGGGCACCGGGAGAAGGGTGGAGAGGGGGCCTGGGGTCAGCGGATGCAAGCTATCACTACAGGCTGGGTGGACAACAAGGCCCTTTTGTACAGCACAGGGCACTGTATTCAATACCCTGTAATAAACTATAACGGAAAGGGATACAGAAAATATATCTATATATAATAATCACTTTGCTGTATAGCAGAAGTTAACGCAACCTTGTAAATCAACCATATTTCAACAAAATTTTTTTAAAAGATTAACATCCTACTATCTAAGAGAATCCACACCATGCCCCCAAGTTGTCTTCAGCAGAAGATTCCAACAGAAGAGGGGCTTCTTTCAAACGTAGTTTAGACCAAGACTGGAAGGTAAGTTCAACAGACCGTAACAGCTGGGCTACCAAAACTACAGGGAACGTGTGGGAAGGTCATTAATGCTTTCGTCTCTGAAGCTCGTTCCCTTTCAGCATGAAGAAGCATCATAAATCCACAGAAATATATAGCGTATTTGTTACTAAGAAAAAAAATTTGAGGGATTTTTCTGGTGGCACAGGGGGTAAGAACCCACCTGCCATTGCACGGGATATGGGCTTGATCCCTGTCGCTTCAGTCGTGTCTGACTCTTTACGACCCGATGGACAGCAGCCAATCAGGCTCCTCTGTCCATGGGATTCTCCAGGCAAGAACACTGGAGTGGGTTGCCATGCCCTCCTCCAGGGGATCGTCCCAACCCAGGAATCGAACCCACATCTCTTATGTCTCCTGCATTGGCAGGCGGGTTCTTTACCGCTAGTACCAACTGGCATAGCTAAAAATAAAAATCAATGAAGAAAAGAAAATAACTTTTTATATTCTTAAAAATTAACATTTTTAGCTAAACAGCATCTGTATATAAATGGCAGCTGTCTGAAGTCAGTTTAGATGATTTCTATCAAGGCAGTGGTTCCATACTTCTCTATGTAGGTGGATGACATGGAATAGACATGGTTCATGCTCTGGACGACCACGCTGAGCTCAGACCGCAAGGCGGGTGTGGAGGCAGAGGCAGGCGCTTGACTGAAAAAGTCTTCACATTTACTTGTGATCGCGGCCAAATCATCTTTAAGTCGCTCCAGTTCTTTCTTTAGTTTCTACAAGACAAAGAACAAACATAAGGATTAGACAGGGCCTCTTTCTTCAAACACTTTAAAAACACACATTTCCCATTATTACTCGAGGTAATAATGGGAAATACATTCTTTTTTTCAACTGCAGCGTAGTTGACTTAGAATGTCATGCTCATTTATGCTGTACATCCAAGTGACTCGGTTACACACATATATGCATCCTTTTTTCATATTCTTTTCCATTATGGCTTATCACAGGATGTTGGAGACAGTTCCCTGTGCTGTGCGGCAGGCCCCTGCTCTTCATCCACTGTATACATCCTACAGTTTGCGTCTGCTAATCCAGAACTCCCACTCCATGCCCCGCCAGGCAACCACAAGTCCATTCTCCGTGTCTGTGAGTCTGAGTCTGTATCTGTTTTGGAGATAAGCTCATTTGTGTCCTATTTTGGATTCCACACAGAAGCAACATCATATGGTGTCCGCCTGTCTCTTTCTGACTTACTTCACCTAGTATGATCATCTCTAGCTGCAAAACATTTACGTATTTTTATTTTTTCTTTACCAAAGAAACGGAGCCGAGGCAGTCAGTCATTCCCTCACTGCACAGCCCTCGGGCCCAAACACCTAGTTCAGGGCTTGTGCGTCACCGGGTGCCCGACGGAGAGGCCCTGCAGCCTGCGCGCCAACTGCGAGGACGAGGGCGCAGTGCTCCGCGTTCACCCGGTGAGAGGCAGAGCTGAACCACGGACCCCCGCCGGCCGTCAGCTCACCAGGTGGCCCGGCAGAGAGCGCCTGAGAGGTCGCAGGGTCAGCGGTGAAGGTCGCCGAGACCCCACCTGTGCTGACCTGGGCCACGCGCTCGCAGCCTCACCTCCTGCTCCGAGATCCGGAACACGCTCTCCCGCAGGTCGTCCCTCTCCAGCGGGGTGCGGATCTGTCTGATGAGGCGGTCCTCGCAGCTCTCCAGCCGAAGCCTGAGGTTTCGCACTTCAGAGATGTAGAGGTTGTAAGCCGACTCCTCTTGCTCCTCTGTGAGAGTAAACATGTTTAGAAAATACCTCATTTTCTGTCGTGTGGATGTTTTCGTTCATGATTTAATAAGGAAATTTTACCATTACTGAGACATAGCTAGTCAGACTAACGTTACCAGTTATCACCACAAACCCACACCAAGGATATAAACCTTGGAACTGTGGACCTTACAATTTACAAAGAGTTAATACAACTTCCCTAATGCCACTTAAAGTACCAACATCTGACTTAAGATGTCTGAGGAAAGTAATACATTGGTTCGTTTTGTTTTCACAAAGATGTGAAATATATTAGTAGCAGATTAGTTATAAGAATAATGTTTGAAAAAATTAGAGTATTACTACTAAAGTTTTTTTGGTCTCTTAAGTTTATGGATGTCAATAATTTGGAATAAAATTTATATTTAACAAACATTAACAAGACAAAATCTTTTCCTTCAACCCCTATATAAAATCCAGGGTTGGTTATAGGGAACCTCTGCCCTTTGCTTTCAAGTTTGCTGTGAATCTAAAACTTCTCTTAAAAAAATATTCTTTAGAAAATCCAAGTTTGACATATGAAAAAATAATTGAGACTTGTCTGAAACTGAAATATCATTCTGAACATTACACTGCAAATTAGTGAAAATGGTTAAAAGTAGATGCATTAAGAATTCACTGCCATACAGCTTGGTTGGCAGCTTTTTACTACTTAATCATTTGGGAAAAAATGAATTCCTTCTTGAATCTTCCTACCTCAAACATCCATCTAATGCTTCAGTAACTGTGTCTACCTATTACAGGTTGAGTGACATAACTGATAACAGAAAACAGCCTGGACTAAACACCCAGGGGGAAAAAAGGCAAGGATTCCCATGCTTTACCTCTTTCTGCAGATTTCAGAAGTTCTTGATAATACTGCTTGCACACATTAACCTCCTTTTCCAGTTGTGTTATATCGGAGCCTGAAAATATTTGGGATTCCTGGCTATCTTCAAGAAAATCTTCAAAACGGGACTGCAGATTACTCAGAACTTGCTGATGCTCACCAGGCAACATGGTCTTTATCTAAAGGAGACCAATGATCCATTATAGTATTAAGGGTGAAATTTCAACAGGACTGATCTCAAGTGGTTCTCATGGGACATGAGTTTATATTAAATAGTCATAAATAGAAAATCACTGGAAATTAATTTTTTCTCCATTCACAACTTTAGGTTTTAAAAGACAAGGGAAAACAAGGCTACAGAACTTTATAAATGAATCAAACTACACCCATGTCTATGTGCCCAAACACTATATACTATGTCTCCCAATGAAAACAGAAAACTTGAATGAAGTATGGGACTTCCAGATCCCCCAATTCTTAGAAAGTACCTCATATAAAACAGGCATGTAACAGATATTCAGTGAATAAACGACTTTTATCATGGATCTGCTGGACCTCATCCTACTCAAGGGAGAATACAAAGGGCGCTCCTCATGACGAGAGCCTGCATCTTGGGACAGGTTGGGTGGACGTGCAGATCTGCACTTACTGAAGCCACATTGCTCGCTCGGATTCTGTCGATCTCATTGACGAGATAGTGCCAGGAGACCACACTCTTCATGTTTATGTGAGACTCGTGCCAAAGGGTCAGGACATTCTGATACTGCTGCTCAATTCTGAAACACGTGGAAGGAAACTCAGATCCAGCCCTCCCACTCCCCACCAACACACGCCACGGTTCCGTTCTGTGTTTGAGACATATCCCAGGTTTGCTAGCTCTAGGTCCTTCTGATCCAGCGCTGTCGCTAAGTCTTATCTGACTCTTTGCAACCTCATGGACTGCAGCATGCCAGGCTTTCCTGTCCTTCACTATCTCTGGGAGTTTGCTCAAACCCATGTTCTATTAGCCTTGCCAAAGCATTGATTGTTTCTTTAACCTTCAGAGACCCCCAAAGCCAGCCCTACATCTGGAGCTAATGCACACAAACCTGTTTGCAAAGTCAACGGCCTCTTTGTTTGGAGGAGGGACGGTGAAGCACACAGAAGGGACCATGGCCTCATTCCCAGTGGGGCTGATGACCTTCCACTTAGCACGATGAGAGTTGTTTGCCAAGACGCATTCATCGTCTTTGAAAATGGTTATCTGGTTTTAAAAGAAGATCAGAACCACCAGATGTGGTCACTGTC
Organism: Procapra przewalskii; assembly: GCA_006410515.1. Classification (NCBI taxonomy): domain Eukaryota; kingdom Metazoa; phylum Chordata; class Mammalia; order Artiodactyla; family Bovidae; genus Procapra; species Procapra przewalskii. The sequence continues at coordinate 10,455,626 of SJYF01000023.1, forward strand.
GTATTCGTCTCTTTCCACACCCAATCGTGGGTATTTTTTTGTCTTTTTCAAAAGTGGAAAACTTTATCACTAGTGAGCAATATGACCTTGTTTTTTAAATATATGAATAATGCCAGAAACAGGTCTATTTCTAGGAGTTAAAGTACCTCAATTTGTCTGTAGTCACAGATGGCTTTGATCGGAAGAGAAGTTTTGAGTGGACAGTCAGGATTTCTGGGCTTCAACTGAACTATTGTTTTTGCTCTCCCCATCAGGCTCGCCACTGTACTTTTATACTGCAGAAGCTCTTCTTTCTCTTCCTGAGGAATAAATCAGAAGCAAACAGCTTGTACTCTCTGTTCTTTTAAGGCTGTGCACAAATGCAGCTTCCCCAGAAGAGTCTTCCGTCTGAACCGTCAGCCCCTTGCCACCCGCTCTCCCCCTGTGTTGTCTGGTTGCTTTCTTTCCTCCCTCACATTTACCACTATCTAACAGACTACATATATTGTCCTGTACTAACTTATCATGTTTATTGCATCCTACCCCTGGCAGGGTTCTTGTCTGCTGTGTTCAGTCCCAGCACTAACAACAGTGTCTAGGATATAGAAATACTGACAAGTCTTTATGGAATGAATGACTAAACACACATACTCACACACAAAACACCGTGAGAGCATTTTAAAATACTAAGGCAATCACATCAAACAATACTCCTGCTGTGTTGCCAAAAAGAAAAAAAATGCTAAAACTGAATGTTTAAATGCTTGAGTGAGGCGGAAACACCAAGAGAACCAATGAAATGCGAAGCTCCACACACAGAAATACAAGGCACGCATCTAGCCCCACTATGCACCCCTGACGAAGGCCGGGGCTCTTCCTGTTCATACCATTGACTCCTGAACGAGGTCCTCCAGTTTGTGGATGCTGCTGGACCTGTCACAGCTATACTTCCGCTGGATGGCATCTTTTAGATTCCTCAAGTAATCTGTGGCTTCTTTGGCATCATTGAAAAACTAGCAAAAGATGAAAACTGGCAGTTAAAGTGTATGAAATGTCAGCAAAGCCCCACGTTGTCAGGTTTGAGTACCAGAGCCCTGTGTGTACCCCTCCTACATGGGAACAGAAGGAGAACACAAGACTTCTCCAGAGGCCTTCCCTTAACCAAACACCAACTCTTGAACTTGGGTGATGATGAGTGAATGCTAAGTGTCCAAAGTTTATGTCTCCAGAGAACAAACCTGGGGTTCCCCAGGGAGCGGAGAGGTGGGAGAAGGAAGGACTAGGACTCTGGGGTTATGCAAACTATCTTACACAGGAGGATAAACATCAAGGTTCTAGTGGTATTAGCAGAGGGAACTGTATTCAGTATCCTGTGATACACCCCAATGGAAAAGAATACGAAAAATAATACATCTCTATAACAAAGTTTATGTCTACATTGTGGTCATGGCCCTGTATTACTTTGACTGAACATCTATTTCACTTTAGAACATCTATAAACACTTAAACAGTTGTTAAATGAAAGTGAAAGTCACTCGGTCATGTCTGACTCTTTGCGACCCCATGTTCTATAGCCTGGCAGGCTCTTCTATCCGTGGAATTCTCCAGGCTAGAATACTGAAGTGGGTAGCCTTTCCCTTCTCCAAGAGATCTTCCCAACACAAGGAATGAACCTAGGTCTCCCGCATTGCAGGTGGATTCTTTACCAGCTGAGCCAGGGAAGCCCAAGAAAACTGGAGTGAGTAGCCTGTCCCTTCTCCAGTGGGTCTTCCTGATGCAGGAGTCAAACCAGAGTCTCCTGCATTGCAGGTGGACTCTTTACCAGCTGAGCTACCGGGGAAGCCCAAACAGTTGTTAAGCGGGGGTGAAACTGCAAGAATATTTTTAAACTTCTGAAGAATAGAAAAAAAGCTCCCGCTAGTAAAATTGTTCCTCAAAAAGAGAAGCATGGACAAAGTTAAGATTTTCTGAAATTTTAAGTGGTTTCTGAAGTATTTCTTTTTACTAAAATGCTTCCATTTATCCTAAAGGACATATATATATAACTCTTCTATCCTACAATGAAGACATTTTGGCTTCTTTCCCCCCATCAGACATACATGCATCCCAACATTACACCATGGAACCAGTTCCTGTAACTCAGCTGAACCTGCAGTGCCACCCGCCGACACGGTGACTGTTCCATACCTCGAAATAAGCGCCGTTCTCCTTCACGTGCTGCTCCACACACTGGCAGAGCTGCAGGACCCAGCTCCACTGCGTCTGCATTGCCGCGCGGTAGGCCTGCCGGAGAAAACACAGCCACTGCTGCCATCTGCACAGCAAGACACACCCGGGCTTCTCAGGGGTAAAAGACGACGGGCTACAAAGCTGATCAGATGCCTTCAACAGAGACTTGAGAATCATGGACGTGAAATGTCCCACTAAGCTAAACATCCCCACTTCCACAAAGCCAGTCATAAAAGTGTAAACATACATTTTTCTTTTTTAAATATTGCTAATATAAATTTATTTATTTTAATTGGAGGCTGATTACTTTACAATGTTGTATTGGTTTTGCCATACATTGACATGAATCTGTCACGGGTGTACACGTGTTCCCCATCCTGAGCCCCTCTCCAACCTCCTTCCCCATCCCATCCCTCTGGGTCATCCCAGCGCAGTAGCCTTGAGTACCCTGATCAAACCTGGACTGGCGATTTGTTTCACATACGACAATTTACGTTTCAATGCCACTCCCTCAAATCATCCCACCCTCGTCCTCTCCCACAGAGTCCAAAAGACTGTTCTATACATCTGTGTCTCTTTTGCTGTCTCGCATACATTTTTCAATCAGTCCAATTTCTGTCAAATTTTCATTTGTTGACTCGTTTATCTTGTCACATATATGAAAAATGCTAACTCTGGGGCTGTTTTTCCAGGCAGACTTCTTTAACACTTGAGATGGAGGCAAGCTATCCAACACTTTCCTGTGTGGAATCCTCAGATACACGTCCTTCACTCCATTTTCCTCTGTTTTCTGAATTTTTGTATTATTGGATAATAAAATCCCCCATCTGACACCAAAGCACATGGTGTGTAGTTTTTTTCCTGGTCTTTGCTTCCAAAACTAGTCCTGACGCTCTTGGCAGGAGTGGGGCTGATCTATCTGTTTTATCGGGACTGTTTGGGAAGGGTGGAGAAGCTTATGCAATCCCTTATCAGTGTAATTATGGGATCATATCAGAGTTAATACTAGGAAGTTTTATTTCAAATGTTTTTTACTTGAATCTTTATTCAGTACGAGGTGCCTCTTTCATGAGAGCAAAAATACTGAAGGAAAGGCACCTACTTACAGGGAAACAGGAAACACCCTTTCCTATTTAAGGTGCAGTTCCCTGGCTTCCAGAAGAGGGAGGCCTAGCTGCTCTAACGACTGTCTTACGTAAGCCCGTCCCTCCTGGGGAAACAGGCCGCTGAGCTCGGTCCAGGCAGCTTTCTGGATGGAACATACAAGGCAACCGTGGAAATCTGGCAACACTGCCTCATCACGTTACGTGCTCCCTCCAATTAAGCTATTTAGAGTAAATTGGCTATAAAATACATATTGTGCATTGTTAGATTATTAGCTCCTTTTCCTCATAAAATACAAAATAGTGTTGATAATTAACTACTATCCATCGCCTACAATACCTTAGATGGGCCTGAAGAACCATAAAGATGACTAAGGCTTAATTTTATTCTTCCACAGCCTCTTAATTAGACTAACAGCTCTACCTAAAGGTAATCAGGTTCACATCCACTTCATCCATTCCCATCAAAAGTCTCGGCCTGTAATCGCACTTCTAGTAGCTGTCACTTCTCGTTCCCCCACTTTTAGTTGACCACAGTATAAAAGTATTTCCAGACCCGTCATGATTCTAATCTCCTTTCCCTAGTGCTCCCCCCACCCCCACCCCCACTCTTCTAGGTCCTTAACATTTCTATGTGGCATTTCCTGGGGATGAAAACCACAACTTTACATTAAAGAAGGGCACCCCCCAGACCTCCAGATGAGGTCTAGAATTTCATGAAATCTTTGGTGTCATGACAAATCATTTTAGGGAACAAAGATTCTCAGATCCCTTTCCTCAACCGCACATCCCACTGTAAGCACAGTTTCATTTTTCTTCCTCTGGAAATATACAACTATCCACATTTGATACTTCTCCCCCTCTTATATAACCTCCAGCACATTTAGAAGGTCACTAACTCTAGCATATATCAGGCCTAAAAATTAAACACCCCCCACCCCACCTGCACCTTACAGGCAGCCTGATAAACTTCAGGTCAACCCTCCCCTTCTGGGTCTGAAACGTGTGTTACACCCTGAGGACATTCCTCTCAGAGCCAGATCATGGACAGGATTAGTAAATGAAATAATAATAACTAGGACTTCTTGAGAACCTACTATGTATCAAGCTTTCTGGATGGAACATACAAGGCAACTGTGGAAATCTGGCAACACTTCCTCATCACGTTACGTGCTCCTTCCAATTAAGCAGTGACAGTACACTTTTCTCCTCCTCACACAACTCTCCAGTTAGGAGCAACTTCCCCCATTTTAGGTAAGTGAATGGGACCCAGCAAGGTTACAACCTTGTGCAACATCACGTGGTCAGGAAGAAACTAACTTCAAAGCCTGACACGCCAAGGTCCTTCAGAGTTACCGTCCTGCATCTCTCTGGCCAAAGGCGTTGACACAAATGGGTGACACACCTCATGCAGAACTGAAGGCACAGCAGTATGATTTGTTATTTTTGAGCCAGGTTGCAGTGAAAGTTTGACAGTTTGCATTTTTCTATTTCTGACTCACCTCAATGGTTAACCGGGCTGGGTGATTTTCCAGAAGCAGCTGCTCTGCTATCTCTTGAACTGACTTAATAGCTTCTTCCTTTTGATCAAGTTCTCTCATCAATTCCTAATTGAAATAAATATGTTAGGAAATGAGAAAACCTGAGAGGCACGTGTAACATTCAGCCACAGAAGCTGCACTCACAGCGTGGTAGTCTCTCTTCCGGGCTATGTTGCTGTTTCTTTCACTCCAGTCGTAAGCAACTTCCTCCTCCTCTTTTTCATTCAACCAAATAAGTTCATTCGTTGCACGAGTTACAAAATTGTGGAGTGTGTCCAGGTGTCGCTCCTGATTCCTGGATGTATTCTTTATAAGGAGAATCATGGTAAGAATCATGTCTTTGCCATATAAAGGGAAGGGAAAGTTAAAAAAAAACTTACCAAGAGTTTTGCATACTGATTCTCTAATCTGTGTAATTTTTCTGCATAAGTTAGTTTAAGAGGTGCCGTCATCTGGATCTATAACGTGGGATAAAAAGACAGCAGGTTAGGAATCTTAAGAAATTCTGGTTCACTGGCAATATATCTTTTATCCTGTGACAACAGGGTCTTAACAGAAAGAGCAAAGCAGAAGCTGGGATGAAATATATACGTACAGACTTTAAATTCACGTACCTCACTGATCTTAGCTTCTTTAAGGCTAGATTCAAATTCTTCAATAGCTCGGTGGACATTTTTATGATTTTCTAAATGGCTTTCAACACTTGGCAAATCTGATCCCCATTCAGTGCGGTCCAGCTGTACCTTTAAATAGGAAGATATGAGGTTTAAAAAAAAAAAAAAACTGGTAGCAGTAAGGCCTGAAACTCAGGTAAAAGTAAATATTTTTACCTGCATCTCATCCACCCAATTCAAAAGGTCCTGAACAAATTTCATGTTGATTTCCTCTTCTGTTAAATTCTGGTCCAGCAGAGATGACTTAAGAAGGGGCTTTCGGATCTGCATCAGCTTCAGAGTCTGCAGGGAGCTTGTCTCCCCTCCTGAGCCGAAATTTGGAACTAACCCTGATGGGAAGCCAGGCGTATAGGCGGGAGTGACAGACGGGGTCAGGCGGGAAGTCAGCCCTGACGACAGGCCCGAGGTCACACTAGACGGGGTCAGGGAAGGTGTGAGACCCTGCGTCAGCCCTGAGTTCACGCTGGGGTTTAAGGTCTGTGCAAATCCTGAGTTTAAACTCTGAGAGATTCCTGATATCATGAGCTTCGTCTGCTCGGTCGTCAGCACACGGCCTTTGCTGTACACGGAGGAACATTCGTTCCGCAAGGCCATGATGTCATCGCGCAGTTTTGCAACCCTGAAAAGAAAATCAGAATGCGTAAGCTATAATGTAGGAGGTATTTTTCACAAAGGCTGACCCCTAAAACTAGGGACTCTAATTACCAAAATGATCAATATTGGCTCATCAGCCGTAACAAAAGCATCACACTAGTGCAAGATGCTAATAACAGGGCAGAGGCTTTGAAGGGGTGTTATGGGAACTCTAGACTGTCCACTCAATTTTTTATAAACCCAAGTTGCTCAAATAAATAAAGTCTATTTTAAAATGTCATTATAGTCACACTGATAAAAATTTACATCACATTTTTTTCACTCAATGTTGTACTGTAAGTATTCTATATTATCATATGATCTTTACAACTGTAATTTATACTGAACGCAATTACAACACTATCATAGTATATGCTCATTCTATTATTTGACACACAGGATTCCAAACTTTTGACATGGACACTTTTTCCCCTGTATTTATTTAGATATTTTCTATATTTAGAATTACTATAGATTTCTAAAAGCAGAATTACTCATTTGAAGCATCATTCATAGTTTTTGCCTTATATATATATCTCACATATTTAGATATTTACATAATATATTTTCATTCCTATCCCCAAATCCACTTCTCAGAAACACAAATTTTTATATACATATTTTCCCAATATTTTGTTATGAGCATTTTCATAAGATAAACACAAAACTGATGCTGCTAAGCCGCTACGTCACTTCAGTCGTGTCCGACTCTGCGTGACCCCATAGACGGCAGCCCACCAGGCTCCCCGGTCTCTGGGATTCTCCAGGCAAGAATACTGTAGTGGGCTGCCATTTCCTTCTCCAATGCATGAACGTGAAAAGGGAAAGGGAAGTTGCTCAGTCGTATCCGCCTCTTAGCAACCCCATGGACCGCAGCCCACCAGGCTCCTTCGTTCATAGGATTTTCCAGGCAAGGGTACTGGAGTGGGGTGCCATTGCCTTCTCTGACAAACTGATTAAGTTGACTTAAAGGATAATTTTCTCATTACTGTCCCTTTTTCAAATATCACACATGCATATTTCAACTATAGGTTAGTTACTACAGTGTTAAATACTATATGTATCATACTTTTTTTTCTATTATTTGTCTTTGAAAAACAAAACCTACTAAACACACCGAAATATGACACAATTAGTATGACACACATTGTCAGCAAAAAAGAGCTTCGGGAATATTTCATGAAATCGCCACATTCTACATTCTTAACGAGGGGCCACGAACAGTCACAGAGGAGGACAAGGCTGACCGGAAGCACCCTTACCTCTGAACCAACTGGTCTGCCTGGTAATACTTTCCATCAATAAGAATCTGTACATCAATTACATGCTGGCGCAAAAGGTTCTCACATTCAAGGATATATCCAGCAATCTCTGCTTCATTCTGAAACTGTAGCCCGGATTCCAACCTTTTAGAATCCTGTGTTTTAAAACAATTCAAGATTAACTCTACATTAACTAATCAAACAAGTTTCAAATCTAGCCTCAGGGACTTCCCTGGTGGTCCAGCAGTCAGGACTCGGCATGCCCACTGTAGGGGCATGGGCTGGATCTGCGGTCAGGGAACGAGACCCCACGTGCCATGTAAGCGAAAGCGTTAGTCACTCAGTCACATCTGACTCTCTGGGACCCCATGGACTGTAGCCCATCAGGCTCCTCTATCCAGGGAATTCTCCAGGCAACAATACTGGAGCGGGGTGCCATTCCCTTCTCAGGAGCTCTTCCCAACCCAGGGATCAAACTCATGTCTCCTACACTGCAGGCAGGCAGATTCTTTACCGTCTGAGCCACCTGGGAAGCATACAAGATTTTTTTTCATCTGAATGTACCGACCCCTCCACAGCAATTCCAGCAGCTCCTAAACGAACTTACAGACTGGAGAGCATTTCGGGCAAGCGACAGTTTGTCTTCACAGATGACACTGCCCCTCTGAACTCGGTTAGCAATCTGCTGCAACATCTCCAACCTAAAAGAAGAAACAAAATAAAAGTCTCTCCTTCCAAAGTCAGAGAGCTAGCCACCCCTGAAAAACGTGGCCCACTGAAAGAAAACCACAACCCCACACCAAGGACGCCATACCTGTGTCCATCAAAGGATTCATTGCCAAAGCTAATACAGGAGTTGATCAGGGTTGGACCACAATGAACCGAGAGGAAATTCTCATTTGAGTCAAGACTAGTCCGAGTGCTGGTCGTGTTACTAAACACAGAATCACTGCTCCGGTAACTGTAACTACTGCTGTGCATTTTTATCTCACAAGGATGTTTTTTCTTCCACCATTAAAAGTAGACTAGAAAGTACACAGTCTGCAGAAAGTGCTGCTTCTAATGGTGGAAAGAGGCGACTGGCTGTTACAGCTTTTAATGGCTCCTTAAATATGCCCCAACATGCATATTCAACACGCAGCAAATAATACGCTGATAGCTATTCAAAAGAATCCCGCCTAGAGCCATGGGTTTGCTAGCTACGGTCTGCCTTTTTTTTGTAGCCTACACTAAAGCCCTACATGTACGGACAAGGCAGGCTGATGGGGTGTCACTGGACAAGACTTGCCAAATATTTTCACCAAGAGTCATTCACCTGCCACCAACTCAAAAACAACTCTGATGTTTCACCAAAGCCAAAGTACAATCAGGTTACTCTGGCAATACCAATCATCAGCTAAAAGAGCACAAACAGCCAATCAGAGCCTCATCCTAGTATTTTGGAAAAACCACCTCTGTACTGAACAACACACGGTTAAAAAACCGGTGCATACAAACACCTACAAACAAAGGACTTTGACAAGAAGCAAAGCCCCCTTCCTTTTTAACCAACACAGCACTTGCTGATTAGGTCACATTAACTGGAAAATTGCCCAGGTACCTTTTCTCCCCCTAGGAAACGCCCCCAGGAATGTCAGGTCTACCCTCACTAAAGTTACTTTTTATTTTTGAAAGCCAAAGTGTCAAGAAGAGTATCAGTGGGATGCTTGGAGATTTAATTTGTCTGTGCTTGTTTTTCCTTTCTACAGGTTATTACCTGGCCTAAGATCATTGGCTCTTTCTCATTTGCCTTTTCCACACTCCCATGCCACAGAGCTATTATTTTGCAACACAGAGTTAATGCCAAAAAACTTGTTGCTTCAAGAAAAATGAAGGCATTGAATCAGCCATCCTAAGTATTTTCATATCCCTAACACTGTAAAGTCAAACTGTTGCTTCCCCAACTAGAGAAGACACTGTCCTTTTTAGAAGGGAATTTGAGAGTGCCATGTCAAATATAGTTAGTAAACAGAAAAGTACAAAATAATAATAGCAGCCAGCACCCAACATTTCTGAAGCAATTGTTAGGTGCCAGGAAATTAACTTGGAGAGGAAATGGCAACCCACTCCAGTGATCTTGCCTGGAGAATCCCAGGGACAGCAGAGCCTAGTGGGCTGCCGTCTATGGCGTCGCACAGAGTCGGACACGACTGAAGTGACTTAGCAGCAGCAGCAGCAGCAGGAAATTAACTAACCATTTTATAGACATACTCAGAACCACCAAATGTGGTTCCTACTATTACAACCTATTTACAAATGAGCAAACTGAAGTTTAGAGAGGATAGTAAGTCTAAGATTACATGGCATGAACACTGAGCTAACAATTCATCCAGGATCGACTGGCTCCTAGACCTTGAACTCTTAACCACAGCATTCTTTTATTTACATAAATTAAAATCCAGCTGCTATTCTGACAACTAAAATCAACTCTGCCCCCTTTCTCCGGCACCTTTTCTATCCTTTCGTCAGATTAGAAGCTGAGCATTTCATTTGAACCACCCAGAATCATCTCCTCCCTACAAGGTCCATCCTGGGTATTTTGCACTTGTTCTGGTTCAAAAGGATCCATTTATGCAGACATAATACTCTGCTTTAACAAGCGTGTCATCAATGATGTCATAAAGGCCTGACAAATCAGACCCAGCCTCTGATCTTCAATGCATCAGTTCACACCTCTTCCACGTGGAAGTGAGGAGTGGGTGCAGAGAACATCAATATATTGAGGGCCTCCAGGTAGCAGAGCCAGTGTTGTGGGCAGTACAAGGAACCACAAACACAGCAATCTGTCTGCATGTTCACTCTGTGGAACTGGCAGTCCTCATTCAAGCAATCGCAGAGAAATGTATAAATTACAACTGAGAAGAGGCTATGAAGGAGGACCACGTGGAACAGGAGGGTCGACACCGAAACACCTGAACCAGCCTGGGAGACTTTGGAAAGTTTCTGGAGGAAATCACACTGGAGCTGAGATCAGAGGAAGATCAGGATAAGGAGAGGACGAACCAGACGACCCAGCCGCAGGAAAAGACAGCCCAGATCTCACAAATGCGAAGGCTGGGAAATGGGCAGGCCAGTGCTCCTGAGAGGGCCAGCATGGCACGCCGAGGACCAGAAGGCCGGCCTCGGGGACTCGGACCACAAGCCCCACGCAGCACAGCTCAGGCTGGTACGGAAGGACCGTCCAACAAACCCCTCCTGAGGACCAAGGCGACCTTCCGGGGCGCCTGGTGAGGCAGGAGAGAAAGGAGGAAGCCGAGGGATGGTTTCGGGCCTACAGGCAGGGCGGGACTGAACCAGTGATCACACATCCCCCGGGTGCTGCCTCACTGCCCTTCTTTAAACAAAGGGTTCACTGCCCACGGAGAGAGGGCCGCAACCCAAAACACAGGTAAGCTCACAGTTAACCTATGTTATGTATGGATGAGCTTCTGGTGACTTAAAAGCTGAAGAAATTCTCACAGGTCCTCCTGACTGTTAAATCTGTAACCGCCATATGAGATGTGACTGCACACACCAACCCAGGACCCCTCCAACATTACTTCCCTGATTCCTTCCTCAAACCTCTTGGAAGAGTTTCTAGGTAAAATGGGAGAATCAGAAAGACTTAGCCAAGGTCACACACACAAGCAAATGGAAAAGGCTAACGTTGGTCCAGGCTGGCATATCTCCAAAGCTTAAGCTGTTTCCCCACCACAAGCGGACCCTCTCACTAGACACCCAGGGCAGAGAACGCCCCCAACCTTTCAACTTCAGGACGAAGAGCCTTCTCCCTCTCCAGCATGGCGATGATGAGCTTTCCCCACTCCTTTTCTATGTCGTTTGGGTGATAACCTTGAAGGAGTTTGATGCGTCCAAACTCTATCCAAATCTAGAGAAAACAGCACAAAAAGGTGATGCGAAGCAAAGACATTGAAAATCACGCTTCTTAAATCAAGACAGACCTTTAATAAAGATTACATTTGATACCACACAATATCACTTACAGATGGACTCTAAAGACGACACAAAAAAGCTTATGTATAAAACGGAATCACAGACACAGAGAGCAAACTTGTGGTTGACAAGGGGGAGGGGATGGAGAGGGGGAAGGGAAGGACTGAGTTTGGGATTAGCAGATACAAAGAATATTATACAGAGAATGGACAAACAGCAAGGTCCTACTGCACAGCACAGTAAATACATAACTGGGGTATATAACCGAGTTACCATGCTGAGCAGCAGAAACTGACACACTATAATAAATCAACTACACCAATAAATCTTTTTAAAAGGAGACATTTGCCAATTCAAAGGAAATTTTTTCTTACCTCTAATAATTTATATAAGCGTTTAATTTTTGATTTTTCTGTCTCCTTTGGTGGAATTTCTGTTTCTTTAAACTGTAAATACTGATTGTAAAGTGCCTAAAATGAAAGGGAAAATAATGAAGAGCTGAACTTCAAAAATCTGTTTTCATTGTCACATAATGTCACGACTTCAAATGCTTTCTATTCTCTCACCGGCCCTAGGCGGCGTGGCATAGGTACTCAGCTATGTCCGAGTCTTTGAGACCCCATGCACCACCAGGCACCTCTGTCTGTGGAATTTTGCAGGCAAGAATACTGGAGTGGGTTGCCTTTTCCTACTCCAGGGCATCTTCCTGACCCAGAGATCAAGCTCGCATCTCTTGCATCTCCTGCACTGGCAGGCAGACTCTTTACACTGTCCCACCCGGGAAGGCATTCCTTCATAAAATAAGACAAGCAAGGATGCCAGTTCTCAGACAATTGGTTAACAGGATCTAAGGGATCTGAAGGGGATGTAATTAGGGCTGTGAGCCCGATTCAACATATGTTGCCCAGGCATCTGGATAATGAAAACCACAACAGTGTCTGTTAGTTGCTCAGTTGTGTCCGACTCTTTGCGACCCCATGGACTGTAGCCTGTCAGGCTCCTGTGTCCATGGGAATCTTCAGGCCAGAATGCTAGAATGGGTAGCCTTTCCCTCCTCCAGGGCATCTTCCCAACCCAGGGATCGAACCCAGGTCTCCACACTGTAGGTGGATTCTTTACCAGCTGAGCCACCAGGGAACCACAACTCTACTAAGGATCTCATCATCCAAATAAGAAGACACATCCTTTAAAAGATACACTTTGCAAATGCTGTACTTTAGCTTTTGCATTTTGGAAAAATCATCTGATGCAATTCTCATAAAACGGGGTGGGAAGCACTCTTCTCTATTTCATGGTCTATCCTTGAAAAACAGAACTCTCATCAGATAGACAGGACTAAAGTTTGCTTTCAATGTCCCATGGCCAAATTAAGCAGATCTTACAATAAAAAAGAAAAAGATGCTGCTGGGTCCTGCTAGTATTATAAAAGTTTGAGCCATATAATTAAACTACTATCTAACTTATAGATAGTAATTTGAGAGTCTCTTAAATATATGTTTATTCTGTTTACTAACAAGGAGCTTCTAAAAATTACATTGATAAAATAGCTCCACATTTAGTAAGTGTACACTGATTATTTCATTCTAATTCATGCTGCTTTAAAACAAGTCCATGAAAGTGTTCGAGAAGACACATTTCTCTGAAGGATTCCATTTGATGTTTTGCTGACTAAGAAAATGATTCAGTTGGCCAAAAAGTTCCTTTGAGAAAAACACGCATGGTGAAAATACACTGCAGGCTTCTGGAAGCACGGGGCTAAACCAAAAACCTCACAGAGGTCATTGTGTGGATCTTTGGCAAACCCAATATTTGGTATTTCCCCATGATGTATTTTTTTCCTATATCCTGTCTTATCCCAGGCACCAGTAAGTAATCTGTGTGGTCAAATGTCTTCAATAATTTAAGCATCTGCACTAATCAGAAGCCAGCATGAATTCACTCAAATGTCTGGACAATCAATCTATTTGAAAATAAGTAGAACTTGAAATCTAAAAGTTGGCTAAACCCAAAGTGCAACATTTTAGGATGCCCATCGGTGAATAAGCACAGAATGCCATTGTGTGTTGACGCTGTTCACAGTAGATGTGGTCACGGAAGGGGGAGGAACGCTTTCCTGCCAGGAACGGTTACCATCCACACTGGGAGACATCACACAAAACAGCTTCAGAAAGACCCGAAGGAGCATCACATGGACACGCGCCAAGGAGCCTGGTGCCAAGGACAAACTCCCCGTGGCAGTGTGAGTAAAAGCTGCTCCACAGACGTTGTGTCCAGACGTGTGGACGCAACTGCTCATGTGAACAGGGGCCCTCCTGGAATAGAACCGTCCTTGAAACTCTGATCAGGAAAACAATGTCTACAGTTCAAGGAATTAGACCTTGTTGTTCATATTCACATGAGCCATTTCTTGAAATAAAGTACACTACTCTGCTATGACAAATCCCAAGGTACAAGAAGAGTCAACTTATTTTCGATGTTTCTACAACTACACCACCCTTTAATACCTCTGTGACGTCTCTGACAGAGAGATGGACCCAGTTTCTTAGGCACTAGCACCTCTTCCACTAAACCAGGAACTCATTTACCCCGGGAGTCGGGCACGTCCTTTCGAATTCGTGGTGAAACACTGAATGTACGTCTTGTGCCACAGAAGCCTCTGAGGCCGTTTCTAACGGGATGTGACCACAGGCACACGCCCAGCCACCCCTGGATTGCACAAGCTTCCCACACAAATCCTGTCCCGGCCACCTGCTGGCTCCAGGTGCCTCCCAGGTTCCAAAAATAACACCGCCGTGTCATTCCCAGAGACCTTCCCATGTTAACTCTCAACAATGCAAAGTGAAGGGACTAGAAATTTAAGATGTTGTTGCTCTGATGTTCTAAGAATTGGTGTTGACTTCCATTTCCTCTGTATAAAATAGAAGATGGGTAAATAAAGAATTTGCCTGCTGACTGGAACCTTGCCAAGGGTAATTTTTCTTCAGTTTCTGAAATGACAGAACCATTTCAGCATTTTGTTAAAGGTCTAATAATAAACTTAACCCTACTTAACTTCTGTAGGGACACAGACCTTGAGTTCTACAGGATTATTAGGAAACGCTCTCTCCGACATAGTGGCCACGTGGTGTCTGATCCACTGGACGAGGTAGTTGACCATATTCTGGTATTCAATCCACTTGACTTCGACGTCCTACAAGGAGAAGATGGCAAAGAAGGTCTGTATCTTGCAGATGGCAACATTCATGTCTAACATAGTCTGGCCAGAGGTCATTGTGTGGATCTGCGGGTCTTTAATCGCGACAGGACCAGTTCAAGGTTTTCTTCATTCCCTCCCAGTCTCAGTTCTGTCCACTTAAACAGCTCTAAAAACATGTTATCAACAGCTGACCACTTAAGGAATGCCAACTCTGATCCAAGGATCCAGGCGGACGGAGGCGCCATGTTAAGAAGGCTTCTGAGGCTGCACCGAAATGCAGCAGGAAAAAACACCAGGATCAATTTGGAGTGTTTCCCAGGCAGTCAAGAAAGGGAGTAATGGCCTGCGGAAGCCAGGTGAGCTACCTTCTCTGCCAGCCTTTCTAAGTCTACCCAATATCTGAAACTCACAGAACTACGTGACACACAGGAAACTTGACAGGAATGAAACCTACAGGAAATGTACATGGTGGGAATGATTCAATATTTCTTAAGCAAACTTTTATTTTTAAATGAAGGAGACTGGAAGACGGTCAACTGTTTTCTTCAATTAAGCATTTGAGGAAGTGCTTATGATGTTCAAAGCACTGTGCTAAGCGCTGTAATAAAAATATAATACTTTAAGAGATGATCCCTTTTATCAAAGAGTTTTCTGTCTAGACGAGGAGGCAAGAGAGTCATAATATAAACAGTTATGCAAAATGAAAAGCAGTACTGAAGAAGTGTTGAAATAACAAAAGCGGGTAGTTTATCGGAGGCATCAAGATAAAAAGTGAGGTGAGCACAGATGTGCCTGGAAAGCATCACCTGAAGGCCTCTTGGGAGAGGCCGTCCCTGGGGGGCTGTGTAGTGAGCAGGAACTGTGAGTGGGCGGCGGGAGGGACAGACAGGCGACGCGTGGGACGGGGGCACAGACTCTGAGACAGGAACGTCCTGGCCACCACCAACAGCTCACGTGGGGACTGATGGCTGGGAAGAACTGGCACACGCAGAGCCGTGGAGGTCAGCATATCTAGACCGCGTTGAGCCTTGCAAGCCGCATGAAGCCGTGGGAGGTTTCCAAGCTAATATGCCGACAGTGTGCAGAGATGATGGTAGGAGAAAATCAGGGGAGCCAGCAAGGCCACAAGCAAGCTCACATCCTCATCCCGGTGAAGGGGTGGGAGTGAGGAGCTGCGTGCAGGCTGTGGGGAGGAGCGCGGAGCGGCCACAGGGAGCTCCAGACTGAGTCACAGCGGACGCTGGAGCGAAGGGTGAGCACGGCAGCAAGTTGTTCGAGGACCAGCCTTCAAGACAGAGGACACAGGAGCGAAGAGGAACAAGCCTAAACCAGAGCACACGGAGGCGACATAAGAGACTAGAGAGCTCCCAAATCTTCAAAGTGAAACAGAATAAAGGCAGCAGCTTCAGGAGCGGAAAGGCCAGGGCGAGGGGGTTCCCCAAGAGCACAGTATGTGTGGGGCAGGGGTCCTGTTCTCCAGAGAAGCACAGTACTCGTCAGCAGGGCCAGCACGACACGCGCGGTGAAAATACACCGCAGGCTTCTGGAAGCACGGGGCTAAACCAAGAACCCAGAGCCATGTGTCAGAGATCCTGCCCTGCTACAGAGAAGCCCTGTTAGTCTGGCAAAAGCCAATCACCCTCCTCTGAGCCTCACCTTCAAATCAGAACACAACACAGAGAGACCTGACTTCCTGGGCTCATATAAGTCTATAAACTTGAAAGTGATTTCAGAAGTGAGACAGTCTCTACAGAGAGAAGGATAGCAAACTGGGTGGCTGTTAAACACCAGCACATTAAAAAATTTAAAAAAAATCTCTCAATTGAGTGGTTCCAGTTTTCATTTACAAAATGACAGCAACTCTGAATAACCCACTTCACAAAATGAAACGTTTCTGAGTTATACTTGAATTGTAATGGTGGAATGGTACCATTAAAATACATATAGTATCAATTTATTGAGTAGCCTGTTAACTCAAATCCATTAAAAAATGTTTGACATTTAAAGACTGTAAACCCATACAACTCAACAACACAAAAACAACACAAGTGGAAAGTGGGCAGAAGCTCTAAATAGACATTTCTCCAAAGAGAACATACACATGGCCAATAGGCACGTGAAAAGATGCTCAACATCACTAATTATTAGAGAAATGCAAGTCAAAAGCATAATGAGGCATCACTTCACACTGATCAGAACAGACATCATTAGAAAGTCAACAAACAATAAGTGCTGGAGAGGGTGCAGAGAGGAGGGAACCCTTTCAGACTGTCGGTGGGAATGTTACAGTCACCACGGAGAAGAGTGTGGAGGCTCTTCAGAAAACTAAAAATATAATTACCATATGATCCGGCAATGCCACTCCTGGGCATATACCCAGACAGAATTCTAATTCGAAAAGATCCATGCACCGCTATGCTCAGAGCAGCACTATTCACAATAGCCACGACTGGAAACCCCCTGCATGTTGATCAACAGATGAACAGGTAAAGAAAATGTGTACATATAGACAAAGGAATACTACTCAAGGCAATACTGCCATGTGCAGCAACACAGATGGACCCAGAGATGGTCATACTGACTGAAGCAAGTCAGACAGAGAAGGAGAAACATTGTATGGCATCCCTTATATGTGCAATCTAAAAAGAAATGATATGTGAGAACTTACTTACAAAACAAAGAAACTCATGGAACTCAAGGACGAACGTATGATTGCTGGCAGGGGAGGATGGGGAAAGGGATAATTAGGGAGTCTGGGCTGGACAGGTACACACTCTTATCTTTAAAGTGGATAACCAACAAGGACCTACTATATAGCACATGGAACTCTGCGCAATGTTATGCGGCAGCCTGGATGGGAGGGGAGTTTGGGGGAGAATGGATCCCATTGCTGTTCGTGTGAGACTAAAGACAAATTTTTTTTTTTTTAAAGAAGATATGGTACATATATACAATGGAATATTACTTGACCATATAAAAGAAAAAAATAATGCAATGTGTAGCAACATGGATAGACCCAGAGGTTATCGTACGAAACGAAGTTAAGACAGAGAAAGACAATTACCAGACAATATGAATGGTATCGTAATCTAAAATATGACACAAATTAACTTATCTATGAAACAGAAAGAGAATCACAAACATAGAGAACAGACCAATGGGTGCCAAGGGGGAGAAGTCTGGGGGAAATAGGGACTGGGAGGCTGGAATTAGCAGAACTATATTCAATACCCTATGATAAACTATAATGAAAAAGAATGCAAATAGATGGATAACTGAATCACTTTGCTCTACAGCATAAATTAACAGAACATTGTAAATCTACCACACTTCAATTTCTTTTAAGTCATATTAACAAAAAATATGACTGCAAAAAGCACTCTCAGAGAATTCAGTCAATTCTGAGTCATCAACTTCAGAATGGAAAAATCAATACTCACATTTGCCCCGATGCCTTCACCACCTTCAGGGACTTTGGGAAATGCGTCATAGAGAGATGATACATAAGTTATTACTGACTTTTCATCAGGTGAGGAGACATCAACATCTAAAAGCAGCAACATGAATTATTTCAAAATGCTGATCAATTACTTTAGATCAGACCTTCCAGCCCGTCAACATCTGGTCGAGACAATCACTCACCTTCAGGATCCAGAAGTCTTATAACACCGATTTTTTCTGCTACATAGAAAGCGTGCTCTAAATTTGCAAGGTTGCTTTGAACAGCAACAGTATTCATGTCTATCAGGTCCGGCCTAGGAAAAACATACGCTGTATTAATGAGGCTTCTCACTTGCCAATTCAATATGAAATTTACATGTGTACTTATTGACAAAACAACTCCTGCAAATCTTAATACTAAGCGTGTGTGGAAATACAGAGTTTTTCAATCCAATCTTTAACACTGCTCCTGTGAACTAAGAATGCCTCCTGCCCTACGGGTAAACAAAGGACGCTGCAGTCACCAAGCCATCACATTACAGCCGCCTGGACCACGAGACCCGAGGGAACTCAGGATGGAAACACCTGAGCTTCAAACCACCAGCCTAAAACCATCAAACCATCATCAAACTCAGGTCAGGGTGAGAAAGCACAGGATCCTGGCCCTGGGCAGCTGAGGCACAGATCAAAGAAACAAGCTCAAGGAGCTCTGAGGCCTGCACCTTCCCATACACAGAAAAGCACTCAGTTCATTAACTTGAGAGATCTTGTTTTCTCTAGTTAATTAATCAGGTAGTCTTCTGATGTTCCGACTACCTGATCTCTGTTGCAAAGCCCCCATACATCCTGGCCTCCCCCGGCCTCTTCAGCGCCATCCCTCAGAGCCATCTGAGAAGCTGTGTCCTAGGACTGAGGCCTCAGTTTTGTTCACCAAATGTAACTCTCACATTTTTAGATCGTTCAGTTTTTCAGTCAACACTCATTTCTCTCAGAAACTTTTGTGAGCCAAAAGCAAATGTAGAAAAATGTA
>SJYF01000023.1:10485878-10503800 GCA_006410515.1 Procapra przewalskii
AAAAGAAAAAAATTTTTTAAAGAATATAGGACTGTGTATGGAGAGCTGGAAACCCTGAAGGGAGCTGGGGGGCAACTGGGAGAACACCTGGTGAGAGAGGCAGGCGTGGGGCGGGAAGCACGGCCTGCACTGTCAGGGGAGCCTGGGCCCAGGGTACCAGCTCAGCTCAGGAGCCAGCAGCAGGGACACACAGGAGATGGTGGAATGAAGGACAGGAGCCAAGGTGATGCCGAATCTCATGAACGTCTTAGGGGATTTTGAACGTTTTCCCAACAACTATGGAAAACCGTTCAAATGCATTAGGAGGATTAAGAGACATCAGCTCCAGGTCAGGTGGAGAAGAAATGTAAAAGGGAGGCAGTCCTCTCACAGAATCCAGGGCGAGGTGCGGGAGACTCACGGAAGGACGCGGCTGCAGGGAAATGTGGCGGGCCGGGCGGTGTGAGAAGGGCATGGCACAGAGCTTAGCTTTCCCAGCCACTTACGGTACGAGGGCTGGACGCAGGGACAGTGGTCAAAGGGAGGAAGGAGAAAGGAGACAGGCCGCCCTGAGATCCCCACATCCACCAGCCTCCAGGAGGCTGGGTGCAGAAAGGGTGCCACAAACAAGCCCCGGAAACACGAGGAAACCCAGGACAAGTGGGGCTGGAAGAGAAAAAGGGCCATTCAGGAAAAATGGACGGTCAGCAGAGTCCAACACTGGCAGGTTAAGACGAGGCCAGGGACGCTTGCACTGGACGCATCCACAGGCATCCTGAAATCCCTCGTGATGCTAGGAGAAGAGGTTCTGGTGGTTTGAGGGGCCGGGAGCCAGGTTCCGAGTAGGCTGAGGAGTAAGGATAGGGGGAAGAAATAAAAAGAGAGTGCAGACGACTCTTCTGAGAAATCTAGCCTGTAAGGAGGTTAAAGCAGTACACAGAACAAAAGCTAGAGATTAAAGGTAGTTTTTAAATTGTTTGCTGTTTTAGGGATGAAGAAGTTTAACATCCGATGAGAGGGACCTCCCGGGGGGTCCAGTATTTAGGGTGTGGTGCTTCCATTGGAGGGTTGTGGGTTCAATCCCTGGTCAGAGAACTAAGATCCCACAAGCCACGCCCAATGAGAAAGACCCATTGAGAGACATTTATTAGAATGGGAAATAAGGTTTCTGGGGCAGTAGTGGACATGGGGTACGAGGGACAGGCCTGGACACCTGGCAAACGAGGGCAGAGATGGCAAGAGGCAGGCAGAGGAAGGCGGGTTTCCTCCTTGGAGAGCCAACAGGACAACTCTCCACTTGCTGGCTTCAAAATCCTCCGAAAACAGGAGCGAGGAAAGCCGGGTGGCAACAGCAAGAGGAGCAGATGAACCACAGGACACCTGGGGCCGCGAGGCTGGGAACTCGCCCTGCAGTCTGCCTCTCTCCTCTGCTTCTGTGCTGGGCACAGGCCCCGAGCAAGCTGAGGGCTGTGATCAGACAGGCCAGGCTTCTCTGGGAAACTGGTGTGTGCTCAGTGGCATGGAAAGAAGTAAACTGGATTCTGTGCAAGAAAAGAGGGAAGGAGGAAGGGGGAGACAGAGAGAAAGAGAGAGAGAGAAAGGAAATAAGGAGGAAGGGGTAGAAAGAGAGAGAGTGAAAGAAAGGAAAGAAAGAGGGAGGGGGAGACAGAGAGAGAGAAAAAGAGAGAAAAAGAAAGAGAGAAAGAGAAAGAAAGGAAAGATGGAGGGAGGGGAGACAGAGAGAAAGAGAGAAAAGAGAGAGAGAAAGAGAAAGAAAGAAAGAAGGAGGGAGGGGGAGACAGAGAGAGAAAGAGAGAAAAGAGAGAGAGAAAGAGAGAAAGGAAAGAAGGAGGGGGAGACAGAGAGAGAGAAAGAGAGAAAAGAGAGAGAAAGAAAGAGAGAGAGAGAGAAAGAGAGAAAGCGAAAGAAAGGAAAGAAGTGGGAAGGGGAGACAGAGAGAGAAAGACAGAGAAAGAGAGAGAGAGAAAGAGAGGGAAAGAGAAAGAAAGGAAAGAAGGAGGGAGGGGGAGACAGAGAGAGAAAGAAAGAAGGAGGGAGGAGGGGGCGAGGGAGAGGAAGGCCCTGCAGGGTCAGGGAGGAGGGACCCACTCCGCTCACCGGACGCCAGTCCCAGCCCAACCCTGGGGTCCAGCACATGGCACACCGCCTCACATGCAGATGCACGAAGCTGCCTGCGCCGGTTCACATCTGCTCTCAGACACGTCACGCGCACGAGTATGCACTGATGACACCTCGCTTAGCCTCTGACAGCAGGACAGTCACCATAACAGACTCCTGAAGATGACCATGTGGACCAAATCATGTTCAGACTAGCAAATTCTTACTGTTCTTGCTGGAAAAAAGCATCTCACCTTGGCCCCCGCCCGTCATGGAGTGGGGGGAAACCTGTAATATGGTCTTTGCCCTCCCCCAACGGTAACTGCAAACATGCAGGAGATGCCTCCCCACTGTTGTATAACTGGGCGCAGACAGTCCCTGATGCTCATATCTGGGTATACACTGTTAAAGGAACAAGGCCAGGAGCCCCAAGGCAGCAACAAGCTATAAAGGTAACATTCCCTCATCTCACAATGAAATGCCTGAATTTACTCTCAATATTCTCATTTTTTCCCTACGAGGTGACTCTCCCCTACCAACACAGCAGAAAGCAAAGAAGGAGAAGCACTATCATTCACAGCA
Source organism: Procapra przewalskii (assembly GCA_006410515.1). Classification (NCBI taxonomy): domain Eukaryota; kingdom Metazoa; phylum Chordata; class Mammalia; order Artiodactyla; family Bovidae; genus Procapra; species Procapra przewalskii. The sequence continues at coordinate 10,488,558 of SJYF01000023.1, forward strand.
AGCTTTGTCGGGACTTCAAGATTAGACTCTTAACAAGAGACATCAGGAGACATCTAATGAATTAAGACTCTCCATTCACCCCTCACAGACTTCACTAAATACAAAAAACAGTACTGATCTTGAGAGAGGAGCAACTTCTTCAGTCTCCATATTAAAGTGAACTTACAACAGTAAACTGGAAATAAATCCAGGGGATGAATACTGCTGCCCTTCCCTGCAAAAAGGGGGGATGGCGATGAGTCAACTTACTTACTCTGGGAGAAAACAGTAAACTGCTCTCATGGGAGAGCAGCAGGACAATATGAACCTATCAAAGAGCCAGAATAAAAGTGGCCTCGCAAGAGAACAGAGGTGAAGGCTGGGGAGCGCCAGGAGGAGTCTTGGGGTGGAGGAGGTCAGGGCGAGCGGAGGGGAAATGGTGAAGGGCGGCCGTGCCAGGTCCACAGACAGCAGGGTTCCTCCAGCACAGCCGTCCTCTCCTGAACCCCCCAGTCACAGCCTGTTATTGGGGCTGGCAGCGGCCTGGAGGGGGGAAGGAATCTGACATCCGTGACGCGCCTCCTAAGTCTCACCAGACAGGCACAGTTTCATCTGTTATCTCAAGACACCCCTCCCTTCCCACTAGTATCCCAACGTCTTACATGATCACGTCATTCAGAAACGCCCTCACTCACTCGGTCATTTCTCCCCTTAAACTCAATACATATGTGTTTAGACTAACAGCTTGTACGCCAGACAGAGGGCCAGGCAGGCCTGCCATGTCGGCTCCAGCACAGTTTAAAAGCTGAAGAAAATTAACTGGATGAACAGAGGGGTCAATTTAAGAAGAAAGCTAAGAACATGAAAGGGGGTGGGATCTACTAGGATGCAAGCAACAAGGAAGCCAACAGTTCTTTCCCAAAGGCGACACGTAGGGCAAACGGCACGGGAGGCGGTACAGGCCAGGGCAGCTCGTAGACAATGCAGGCGTAAGTCCTACAATTTAAGTGACCCACAGGTTCTACTTCTGGGAGCTTATCCCACAGGCATATTCATGCATCTGTACAGAGGCTCATACGAAGTTCAGTGCAAGAGCATACATGATCAGTTGTGTCCAACTTCTTGTGAACCCATGGACTGCAGCCCGCTTTCACGGTCATGCCAGCCAGGGGAGATTCTGACTCCAAAATGCAACTAGGGGAACTGGGAATGTGCTTACTTCCTAGATACAAGGACCTATTTTATAGAATAATGGAAGGCTTAGTGCGATAGTGCATTTCTGTAAATTAATCTTGGCAAGAGGGCCAGGAGCACAGAAAAAAAGGTAATATAAGCACATACTCCTATAAATATTAATATTTACATGCTAACTAAAGTCCCAAAGCTACGTGTGAAAATACACAGATGAACACTAAAAACATTCCCTGGAAGTAGCCACTAATTCACATACCTCGCTTGGGTACAGAGGTGTTACAAACCATGCATGTAAGCTCCCTAAAGATTTTAAAATATGATAATGTATTCCAGTCACCCACATATACTCTCACAGTTCGAACTGTTGTTAAGTTTACCGGGTAAGGGAAATAAGACATTTGATTTTGCCTCACAAACTCACACGTTTGTGACTTTAAAAATCAATGAACAACCAGCAGGGCTCAGTCAATGCTATGCCTAGCCTGTGGCCACACAAACCTTACCTGTGCGCGCGCGCACACACACACACACACACACACACACACCCTGCTATTTCTGGATCTGCAGCCTGAGGGCAGACCAGGTTCTGATAGAAAGGAATCTTCTAGTTAATACTAATCTAACTTCCTATGGGAACATTTCAAACCCTCAAGGGCCTCCTCCCAGTATAAACCAGTCCAGTCCAGTTTAGCTGGTAAGGTGTGACTGACTCCAGGTATGAGGCTGAATCACTGCCTCCAGGTCCTGTTAAAAGAGATGACGAGAGCACAACCTCACAGCCCAACCTTCCCGACTGCAGCACCTTTCAACAGTTCATAGAACGCAGCAGGATGACGGTCCTATTAAAGTTTAAATGTAAACAACGAACAAAATCATTGCTACCCATCTCTGCACTCAGATGAGTGAAAAATTCCTGGCTGCCTAATTAAAAAAAAAAAAAAAACTTAAATGGCATGCTTCTTAAACACAACCTGTTCCAAAAATATTGACTCGTGCGTGGGTAACAGATTTAAAACATGCTTGTGAAAAGAACGCTGGGGGCCAAGGAGGAGAGTTACACACAAGAATGGGAGAAATTAAGAACAAAAGCAGGACAAGCAGGAACCAGCGCCCTGAAATTATCTCTTGGCAAAACCCCCGCAGCAGTTCAGTCCTGACGCACTCTCCTCAGCGCCTCTTCATGTGGCCACCTGAGCTCAGCCGCTGCACGGTCTGTGCTGCTCGTTCCGGCCCGTGGGCACCCGTTCGTGTCTCTGCCTGCCACAGAGACATGTTTTCACGCTGAGGGATGCTTGACGCTGCTGAGTTGGAACTTGGCTTTCATCAGCGTTCCAGGGCTGAGACTGATAAAGTCAGACAAGCTGGGGGCTGAATTCGAGCTGGAATCAGAGTGTTATTTTTCAGCAAGAAAAAAGTCCATTTTCCTGTACCTGAGCACACAGAAGTCTCTGTTAACCCCTCTGCTGGGACACCTGCCTCTCAAGGACATGCACACTGTCAGGGATTTCACTTCCCTGTCTTAACTCTTGATGACATCAACCCACTATCTAGGAGACACTCCTGGAATCCCATGGCTATTGATTCTCAGTCCATTCTACTTCATCCTCTACTGCTTTCAAGCTCCTTACTACGCAAATGCTCTTGTGACATCCTTCTGATTTAAGTCCATCAAATTAAAGTCTTCTTTGTTCTTTCAAATGAAAGGTGACTTGTGAGGGCCAACGGTAAGGCTAAGATCTCTGACCAGTTGAGTACTGGTGAAAAGATCTTAACGTGCTTTCACGATAAATTAAACTATACAAACGAAACAAGGAGGAACTACAATAGACATATGGTATTTTTATTATCTGAACCCCCTTTGCATTGAAAACTGAATATAACGAATCAATGTTCCTAGAAGGAATTAGGGACAGATTCCTAAGACAGAAGTAACATGAAAACAATGTTATCAGTGACTTATTTAAATAGAACCCACAAAACTAACCTTGTAATCTCTAAATCATATTACTTTATCACCCTTACTACTGAAATAAGCAGGACCCTGAAAGGCTCCTGATCACAGAAGCTTTTCTGTTCCCTGTTTCTTGCTTGTAGGGAAGAGACTCTAGCTTCTACGACCTTCCCTGAGTCCCAAAGGGCAGAAATGAATTTAAAAAAAAAAAATAAAAGCTGGCTTAAAACTCAACAGTCAAAAAACTAAGATCATGGCATCTGGTCCCATCACTTCATGACAAAATAGATGGGGAAACAATGGAAACAGTGACAGACTTTATTTTCTTGGGCTCCAAAATCACTGCAGATGAAGCCATGAGATTAAAAGATGCTTGCTCCTTGGAGAAAAGCAATGACAAACCTAGACAGCATATTAAAAAACAGAGACATTACTTTGCAGACAAAGGTCCATCTAGTCAAAGCTATGGTTTTTCCAGTCATGTATGGATGTGAGAGTTGGACCATAAAGAAAGCTGAATGCTAAAGAACTGATGCTTTTGAACTATGGTGTTGGAGAAGACTCTTGAGAGTCCCGTTTACGGCAAGGAGATCGAACCAGTCCATCCTAAAGGAAATCAGTCCTGAATATTCACTGGAAGGACTGATGCTGCAGCTGAAGCTCCAATACTTTGGCCACCTGATGCAAAGAGCTGACTCATTAGAAAAGACCCTGATGCTAGGAAAGATTGAAGGCAGGAGGAGACGGGGACAACAGAGGATGAGATGGCTGGATGGCATCACTGACTCGATGGATGTGAGTCTGAGTGAACTCTGGGAGTTGGTGATGGACAGGGAGGCCTGGTGTGCTGCAGTCCATGGGGTCGCAAAGAGTAGGACACAACTGAGCGACTGAACTGAATCGGGGAAGCAAGGGGATGCAGAGACCAGTGAGGAGCAGCCAGGACACAACAGTGCAGCCTTGAGACAGGCTTCTGGTTCCCCTCGAGGGATACACTAACAGTATCTTTGAGCTCTTTACAGAACTAAAACCCCCAACAAATGGAAGATGTCAGCATTTTTCATTCCAGAGAAAACCACCTAAGGCCAAATTAAATGAACCAGAGAAGATCATCAAAAGATTACCTGAGATCAAAGGAACAGTGGCCCTGCACACACCCTTATCAGCAACCCCCTTTAACCACTGCTGTAAAACTTCCCACCAATCCTCCACGGCAGGGCACACAGTTTTGAGAGGCACAAGCCCACTGTGCCCCCCTTTGCAGGCAAAGATATAAAACTATTACGTTCTCTTCATCCAAAAGTCTGTCTCCCATATCCGATCCAGAATGGGCGCAGAGAGGCTGAGTTTGGGCATCAGTACCCACCGCACCGTCCAGGCCCTCCACCCTCTAGGACCCCAGGGACACAATGAAACTACAGAACAGTTCATCTGTAACTTTGCTCTTACGGGTACTGTTTTAATCTTCTCTTATTATCTCAATTTTCCTCACAATATGATAGTTGTTGATGCTGTTTTCAGAGATGGCTGATTCTAGATTAAACAATTAATGCTGTCCTCATTAATTCCTTACAAGAAACCAAGATCTTAGTTGGCAGTTATATATGGTACTATTTATTTGGTCATTTTGTAAGCAGACAGGGTAGGTGTTCCCCGAGAAAAGAGAACCAGGCAAGGCTTTCTTGGCATAAGAGAACCCATATTTGGCCTAAGCCATCTTGTGATCTAAGCCTTGCCACTATGCTTGCCCTTGAACAGGTCTCAGTAACCAACGATCTTATGGGAACAAAAGAACATAGAAACTCTGCTCTGTCATCCAGCAAGATAAGTAACAATAGCAAAGATAATACACTAGTTATAAAGACCCCCAGTTCTGTTTCAATGGTAAAGATTACCCTGAAATGCTCACCCAACAGATAAACTACAATCTAAAGGATGGGTTGACTTTTTCTGACCCTAGAGTCTTCAATCAGTTGACTGCCCAAGCGCCTTCATGCATATGAAAGTACCCTTAATTTAAAATTTCCCCAGTTATGCTGTCTAGGCTGCTTCTAGAAAGATCCTCAGTGTTCTCCTTACTTGCAGCAAGTAATAATAAATCCTTCCATCTCCCCATCTTGGTTTGGTTGTGTCTTTTGCCTTGACACCCACCAAAAGGCGAACCCAGTTTTGGGTTAACAATTTCTGAAATCCATTGAGAATTTTCACATCTTTAGTCTTTAAGGACACACTGCCACAACTGCTCTGGCTAACGGTTCCAGTTCTTGATATTTAGTCTGCCTACTGGAAATTACCTAACCATTTACAGAGACGTATATGAGCACTTGAGAATCCAGAGCAGACACGTCCATTATTAAAAGGGTATCTGATGTGAGCTTGTGAGTTACCTTTTGAGCCTCAGTATAATAATTTAACAATTTGATCATTTAATAAATAGACGACAGTGGAAACAGTACCATCTGTTTCACAGGATTGTGATAATTTTGAAAGCTGCTGCTGTTGCTGCTGCTGCTAAGTCGCTTCAGTCATGTCCAACTCTGTGCGACCCCATAGACGGCAGCCCGCCAGGCTCCCCCGTCCCTGAGATTCTCCAGGCAAGAACACTGGAGTGGGTTGCCATTTCCTTCTCCAATGCATGAAAGTGAAAAGTGAAAGTGAAGTCGCTCAGTTGAGTCCGACTCTTAGCGACCCCATGGACTGCAGCCCGTCAGGCTCCTCCATCCATGGGATTTTCCAGGCAAGAGTACTGGAGTGGGTTGCCATTACTAAAATACTAAATACTAAAAAATAGGCAGGACAGAAACTAATATCTGTTCAACATCCTGCATCTAATTCTTGGGTACCCACTATATGATATTTACTTTCTTTTCACTTTTATAAAACATTTTTATTTCCTAAAAACTATAAATCAGTCTTATTATATAAATTTGTCTGTTTTTATTTAATAATATTATTTATTATTACTTATTTCATATAATTCTGTTTCAAAAAACAGAATTTTAGAAAATTAAATTTCTATGGAACTTTAGGAATACGTGAAATGTTATTAAAGTACTGCTTACCAGGGTTAAAAAACACACTCTCCACTTTTAACAGTCATATTCTATGAGGGACACTAATAGCAATATGCTAGACAATCAAATTAATGTGCTTGACTCACAACTACTGACATTATTCACACGCATATGGAAGCTGAACAATGCTATCGCTCTTCTCATTTCAGGTCCAATTTTGGAATCTTTAGACGATATTATATACAGTTAGCCCTCTGTATCTGTGGTTTCTGCATCCCCAAATTCAACTAACCACAGATCAAAAATATTTGAAAAAATATTCTAGCAAGTTCCAAAAAGCAAAATGAGTTTTGCTGTGTGCTGGCTACTATGTACATAGCATTTCCATTGTGCTGAGTATTAGAAGTAACTTAGAAATGATTCAAGTATACAGAGGATGCACAAGGTTATATACAAACACTGCACAGTATGAGCGTTCATAGATTTTGTCATCTGTGGGATAACCTCCAGGGGATAAAAGGGGACAGTTCTACACAAAAACCCTACTAAATCAGTATGTCAAATAATACTGATCTACTCTTATTTGATGGATACTACCTATTGCCTTCTCAGCTCCAGAGAAATCTGCACTCTCTCCAGGCGCCTCTGCCACATCAGGGTTGCACACCCCTCTCTCCACCCACTGCCCTGATCAGGAGGTCGTTTCCTGCAAAACCCTCACTCCCACCTAAGGTCCTTCTCAACAAAGGAATCTATAAGAGTAGGCTTGGTATCTGAGAAGAAACCCAACCCATGTGCCACCTCAGATAATTTTTATTACAGAAGTCAAATAAAATCCATGCAAATAATAAAATCTGTATCTCAAAAAGCCCAATTAAGTGGGTGTGTTTCCACAGCAAATCCAAATAAATACATCACAAAATTTAAGAGGATAATTATCAAGGGGAAAACAACTGTTAAAACACAATTCTATAAATGTGATTATTTCTGCCCAATAGCCAAAAATCTAACAGTGATTTGTTAATTGTTTATAACTTTGTCTCTTTTGTCTTGTGTAAATCAAGACAATCAACAACAAAAACCATGTATATAAATCAACACCATCTGACTAATTATTACACAGACTAGGGAATAGGTACTCAACTATTTTTTAAGAAAAAAGAAAGGCCTAAGGATTAGAAAAAATACAGTTCTACAGATGAAAGGTTTCTTCTAGTTAAAGAAACCACAGTAGTATTCTAGGCACAGAATAACTTGACATTTCAGCAACAACAAAATCTTGTAACCATTTAAATCAGATGGTATTTTTACCATGAATTCTAATAAGGGAAAACAGCACACAGGAGGGAATCAAGCTCCAAGTTAAGGTTAAAAACACTGCTGCACACAAAACAGACAGCCAACAAGGCCCTACTGTGTAACACAGACAACTATACTCAGTATTTTCGAACAACCTAAAGGGGAAAGAATCTGAAAAAGAACAGACACATAGGTTACTGAATCACTTTACACCAGAAATTAAGGCAACACTGTAAATCAACTATACTTCAATCAAACAAGAAGTTAACGGGAAAAAAAGCTAAAGCTAAGCAATGTTCTAAAATAATTACTCTGCTGAAACAAAAGTTCAAAATGAATGATGCTCAGAAGAGGGAAATCCTCTCCTGAAACAAGGTGAGCTCTGAAACATAAACAGGGCAGTGACTTATTTAAGTACTTAGGGAAAAAAGGTACAGCAGGTATACCTCAATTTGTATTCATAACCCTTCATAAGCATCGCAGAGACAATGCCTGCAGACTATGGCTTTTAAAAGTAAGTCAGTCATTTTAGAAGAAGAGCTGGCTTACACATGCTTTGCTTCTACCTAAAAAACTTCAAGCAGAGCACACCTTCAAAACGCACCCTGACACCCACCTTTTGGTGTAACAACCCCCACACTGCCAACCAAAGGCTAAGACGACCTTTCCGCTCAGGTACAGAGTGGGTCCGGCCTTCCAAAGGCCCGCGTTCTAAGTCACATGGGACATACAGCATGACCATTACGGTGTCTGTGGCCACAAAATCCTCCTGGCAGCGGGGCCCTCAAGGAGAGCTGTGCTTCATTCTGGACAAGAGCTGGCAAGTCAATCCAGGTTTTGCTTTCTAACTCAGCAACCGACCCCCACATCTACTGAAATGCCATCCTGTAAAGGAGGCAGACTGACCGCGTTCAAAGGGGCTCTTGGGTGTGGACCACGGGAAACTCGGCACCGTGTTACATGTCTCAAAGTCTCCAAAGCAAAACAGAGGGAGAGAAGAGTGGTAGGGAAAGGGAAAGGGGAGAATGGGCCGGGGTGCCAGGCAAGCAGCCCAGGCGGGAATCACACTCTGCATCTCGGCAGCACTGTGACCTTGGCAAACCTGAAGGTGCCCATCTGTAACGTGGCCTTCCTTCCAGAGCTCGAGGAAGGTATGAATGCGCAAGATAGAGGAAGCGTCTAACAGAATACCACACAGGCAGCAAGTTAACAAGATATTAACTGTTTCATATAATTCTTTTATTTCCAAGTGACTCTGTCAGTTCAGTGAGTTAAGAGTTTGGACTTACTCTCACAGGAAGATACTCAGCTCTTCAAAAGCATGATGAACTCCTTGCAAAACTGAGAAAAATAACTGAAATCAAGAATGACATTACTTTGAATAAGGAATTTCTGTGGATTTCACTTCTTATAAGGCAACAGAGGTGTGCCTTGTAAGAACAAGAACAGCAGCCAGGCACTGGGGTTTGGATCCCTAGCCTGACACTCGTTGGCTGTGTGACTTGAAGCAACTACGCACTCTGGTCTCAGTTTCCGTGTGTAACCAGGAAGGACGACAGTCTTACGGATGTTGTCAGGAATGAGTGAGTGAACATAAGTAAGCTGCTCAGCATAGCGCCTTGCCCTTAGTAGGTGCTATGTCAGCGTTAATTCAGATCCAGCAATTCTCACCAGGAAACTGTTTGCCACCCCAAAGTTGGCCATCATTAAACCCACCTATGCACTGGAGTTACTAGGTGAGGAGGCTGTGACGTAGAAACTGACAAGGCTTTGTCTGAACCCTGACCTCACTAATCATCAATGCTCTAAGTACACAATCTAGGTCCTCCACCTGTAGAGTCTACATATCAGAGCTTACTGTCTGATAAAACTCAAAGACATACCACATACCATAGCTCTGTGTGTCTAAGTGATGATCTCTGGATAGCGGAAATGTGATTTTTTTTTCACTTGTCTGTATTTTCTAGTGTTTTACCATGCACATGCACCATTTAAGACTCAAGATATCATTTTCACTGATACATACTCTTTACTCATTATATCAGCCTTGCCTAATCCAGGCTTCTCTCCAGTAAAAGGTGTGTTAATTGATAGAAGTGTTGCTTGTTGTCAGAAAGAATGTGTAGCTTGTGGTAACTGACACAGTTTAGCTGAGAGATCTTGGGTAAGTCCTTCTCTGAGCCACATTTCTTCATACATAAAATATGTGGGCACAACAAAGTCTTTCAGGATTCCTGCTGTTGGGACCTTTAATTCCTGACCTGGGACTGAACCTGAGCTTCTGCACTGGCAGCATGGAGTCCTAACCACTGGACCACCAGGGGAGTCTCAGGATTGCCCCTGGTTCTAATATTCTGTGACCATCTTACACTGTTCAGATGGGAAGCAGAAACAATTGGGTATATGCTAAACCCTTACTTGTTCTGGCTTTGCTATCCTGAAGAATCTGTTGGGAACCAGGATGGTATAATAATCATCTTCTCATTAATGTACAAATTTATTTGCACAGGTTGTATTGTTTTCTTTCCTGATCACTTTATCTATATTTATGTTATTTATTCTGGCTGTGCTGGGTCTTCGTGCTGTGTGTGAGCTTTTCTCCAGGTGTGTGACGCAGCCTGCTCATTTCAGTGGCTTCTCCTGTTGCGGAGGCACAGGCTCTGGGCGCATGGCCTTCGGCAGCTGCGGAGCACGGGCTCACGGGTGCACAGCATTCGGCAGCTGCCAAGCACGGGCTCTGGGCGCACGGCCTTCGGCAGCTGCTGAGCACGGGCTCCGGGCGCACGGCCTTCGGCAGCTGCCGAGCACGGGTTCCAGAGCACAAGGCCTTCGGCAGCTGCCGAGCACGGGTTCCAGAGCACAAGGCCTTCGGCAGCTGTGGAGCATGTGGGTGCACGGCCTTTGGCAGCTACGGAGCACAGGATCCGGGCACACGGCCTTCAGCAGCTGCGGAGCACGGGCTCCCGGGCGCATGGCCTTCGGCAGCTGTAGCACGTGGGCTTGGTGTTTGTGGCCCCCGGGATCCGGCGCACAGGCTCAGTAGTTGTAGCCCACGGGCTCAGTTGCTCCCAGTCCGAACCCATGCCTCCTGCACTGGCAGATGGATTCTTTACCATAGAGCCACCAGGGAAGGAAGCCCTGGTTTATTTTCTTTGTTAATTATAAAATGACACTATATATGGCGAAGAATGAGAAACCTGAACTATAAAAATCTTTTCTCAAAGACCTGTCAATTGTTGAGGCACAGAACCTCAATTGTTGGGACAGAACCTCTCGAAATGACCTGTCTACATGCAGAGGAGACATTTCAGGTTGACTGGCCGACAGATCATTTTCACTGCTGAACCTTTGACACTGCATCCATCTAGTAAAGTCGCTAAAGAAAATCTAGATGTATTCTGTGAAGCCTGGGAACCCCAAAGCAGTGACATGTCAACACTGCCGAGAGAAATCAATGACGCCTCTGAAGGAAAATGAGGGGAGAAGTATGGCTCCCCTTCATTTCCAAAGCCAGTGAAGAACAGGGCAAACCTGAGATCGTTAAAGCCAGACATGCCTGACTCGAGGAGCAAGCCAAGACAGCAAGCTCGTTCTCAAGCTGGGTCTGCCAACCTTCGCGAGACTAGCAATGCCCATTCAGAGACTGAGAAGTGAGGGGATCAGGAGAACGACACTGTTCGACATGGATGGAACATGTCCAGTATGGCATGTTCTCTGCATTTATTTACTAGGGCTCACTAAAAACTTACCAAGATTTCATTCATCAACTAGAGGTTTTTGCTGAGGGTTTGAAGCTTACTTCAAGTGTATAAGCTTTCTCAAAACAGCTCAAAGATAATGATAAGCTTATGCTTTTCCTGGAAATAAACAAGCTTGCTCCTCTCGGCCACCAGCTCCAAACAATAACTAAGATACCTTTGCAGAATCACCGGGCTTCCCTGATAGCTCAGTTGGTAAAGAATCCATCTGCAATGCAGAAAACCCCAGTTCGATTCCTGGGTCGGGAAGATCCACTGGAAAAGGGATTGGCGGCCCACTCCAGTATTCTTGGGTTTTAAGACACTTTGGGCAGAATCAAGTGTTTCTAAAGGTTGATAAGGGTATTATAAAGGTAAGCTCCACGATGGCTGTTTTGGTTCAGCTTCTTGCACTTTGCTATAAACTGCTGAAGAAGCTTTAGATGGAAAACAGATGAGTCTCAGTTACAAATAAAGATTCTGTGGATGGTAAAACTTGAGAAGCTTTTGAGGTCAGATCTCGGGAATACCATGTGGCAATGCTAACCTTTTAAGAAAGCAAATGATCCTTTATGTTTCAGAAATTCAACAATTTTGCAGAGAAAACAAACTGAAATCTTGCTTTATTTTCTGATCACAAAACCGACTGTGAAGCTTTCTGACAACTAATAAATGCCAAGGTAGTTGCTGTTAAAAAAAAATTTGGAAATGAAACAGATTTTTCAAAGGGTGGGAAAACTCAAATTTCATACCTGTATTTATGAATGATGGCATTAAATAATTTCCCATCTCTCCAGCAGGTGGTGAAATTTTCACACCGAATCCCGGCATAACCCTCCGTGGCCTGCTGCGTCCACAGTAACAGTCTCTCTTTCGCTGACATGTCTTCTGACTCACCAGTAACATGGATATCAGATATCTAAACGGAACAGAGAATGATAAACCATTAGGAAGGAAGGAAGCTAGCACAGATTAAGAGCCTACTATGTACCAAGCACTTTTTACTTAATCCTCCTCTCACTTGTAAGATGACAATGTTTCTCCCATCTCCATCAAGGGAACCTGAGTTTCAAAGAGATTAACAGATAGAAAAGGAGGATTTAACCCAAGCATCTCATTTTTTTAAATACCAAAATGTCCCAGAGCTGAAAAGTCTCCATTCCTTTTTACTAATCAGATCTGTTCAAACAACTTAAGCACATGTTTTTCCAAGTTCAAATGGGTCACAGTAGAACCTACAAATTAATCTACGTTACCCATCTTCAGAGCAGAATCTGATCCAGCAGGTATTCTGAGTAAAGAAAAGGGGAACAGCCCCCTCTCCAACTAACCACACTGCTTAACTGTTTGGCCAGAAGTCTTTCTGATTTTCTCATGAAGCTTCGTTCAGTTTACCCAATGGGAAATTTTCATCAAATAATTTTTCCCTATACTTTGTTTGCCTTATTTTTTTTTCATCTCTTCCACTGAATGATAATAAAATAGTCACCAGTTCACATGATCTCCATTTGCTCATGGCCCTTTGACAAGGGTTCTATTTAACCTGCTGATAATGACCCGTTAAGGCACCAAGTGACTCTGGCAGGGGTCAGACAGTGACTCCCCAGCCGGGATTAACACCAGCAGACAGCTGTTCCCTCGGTCAGTGGTGATGCCAAGCCAGGGGGTCAGGACAGGTGGCCGACCACGGTCAGATGAAAAGGAAGGCGGTGGGGCAGGGGGGTCATCCTACACGGGAAGGAAAACCCCTCAAGTCCAGACCCGGCCTCGAGAGCTGGCCACCAGTCCCCTCACTCAGGGACGTCCTTTCAGGCCTGTGAGCCAGCATCCTCTTCTGTAAAATGGGAGAGAGCAGGCAGGAGCAGGGACTATTTAAGACTCCCTTCAGTCTGAAGTCTGAGAGGCTAAGACACTGTAGAAACGACACAGAGGCAGAGGTTCACACACGCAGGCAGGCAACTGACAGCAGAAAGCTTAAAAACCCGGGCTAGAGAAGCCCTTTGGCCTAGAAAGACGAATGGATTACGATGTGGTGCACGTATTCACCGGAATATTACTCCGTCATACAAAGGAATGGAACAATGCCACTCGCAACACCATGGATGGACCTGGAGATGATCACACTGGCACGTTTATGTGGAACCTAAAATATGACAGAGACGAACAGAAGCAGACTCCCGGACACAGAGAGCAGGCGTGCGGCTGCCAGGGGCAGGGCCGTGGGAGACGGGTGTGGGCGAGCGGGACTGGCAGATGCAAGCTGCTACACGCAGGGTGGAGACCAACAAGGTCCTGCTGCACAGCACAGGGAGCCAGAACCAGGATCCTGCGATCAACCAGAATGGAAAAGAACATGAAGAAGACTGTAGACACAAACGTGTAACTAAGCTGCCCCGCTATAAAGCAGAAGTGAACACAACACTGTGTACACTTCAATAAAGTTTTTAAAAAGATCTGTGCATGTGCATGCAAAACTAGCTGTTTTGGGAAGACCTGAGGACACAGGGTGGTATTTATAGCAGTATAAAAAAAGGGCAATAGCTGGGTAGAGGCAGGGACTGATTTCTGTAGGGTCAAGAATGTTCCAGTCCAGTCCAGTGCCAAAGGTAACTGCCTATTAAAAGGAGGGTCAACACATTTCAACCACAGGGTAAGTTTAACAGGCTACACTGCTGCCCAGCACATCCAGGGAAAGACATTAAGGAAGAAGAGTTAACAGGCCTGAAAATGGCTAACCATCAGCCAGGAGAAAATAATATATTTTATTAAATGAGTTCCTGAAAGTTCCCAAATCTTATTGTAGCATGTTACACTCACATACACTCTATCAGACCACTGCACATGCAGACGCTAGTTTAAAAGCTATAGTTTTAAGGGGTATATTCAAATATGTTATTAACCAAATTTTAACATATCAAAAACCACTAATAAGTTAAGCCTTTCACCTACTCCTTCAATTTCCAATTAGCTATTATTCCTACTGGGAAGTTAAAGCATTTTTAGATATACTGTTACCACTTACCATTGCCTACCTAGGTATATCTAACTTTCATATGTACCTAGGTATATCTAACTATGATATGGTGCAAAAAAATTAAAAAGAAAAATAAGCCAAATGCTAAACACTGTAAATCTGAAGTTGCCACTCATGACTCCTAATGTAAAATAGACAGAACCACCTGACTCCTCCATCAAGGGCAGGCCAGGTGGGATTCTAGGAAGGAACCAGGCCTCTTCCTCCAAATCCTGGAGGCACACCGGGATCACAGAAGGTTTCAGCTCCTGCTATCTGGGTTCAAATCCCAAGTGCAACTGCTAACAGGATTAAGACCCAGAGCTACTTAATGTGGGCAGATCTAGAGATGATCTGAAACTAAGTGAAGACAGAGAAAGACAAACATCATGTGGTATCACTGATATGCGGACTCAAAAAGTGATACAAACGAATTTATTTAGAAAACAGAAAGAGACTCACAGACTTAAAAAACAAACGTATGGTCACCCAAGGGGCAACGTGGGGGGAGCAATAAATTAGATTAGGATTAACACATACATGCTACTATACATAAAAGAGTTAGATAACAAGGACCTACAGAGGTCTCTATACAATATCTTGTCGTAATCTGCACTGGAAAAGAATACTAAAAAGGATATATACATATATGTATAAATCAATCACTTTGCTGTATACTGGAAGTCGAGGCGGTACTGTAAATTAACTCTACTTCAATTAAAAGAAAAGACCTAGAGCTATTCACATTATCTCCCTAAAACCCATCTTCCTCATTTTTAAAACATAAATGATGATATAATAACATCTTTCTAAAGTTTAGACAAGATGATCTACATTAAGCGCTCAGCACAGGGCCTGCAGGTAGAAAACTACAAATGTCAGCTGCTCACTGCCAGCTGCCACTGGAGGGCATGCGCTTCCTCCCACGGAGCCTCTCGGACCTTCCTTCACCTCTGCTTCGTCTCCCCGGACCCAGTCTGCCTCCACTCCCAACTTCCGAGAAGCATTTACCCTGCATGAAACAAAATCTGCTCACCTCCAACACCCTGCCGTTCC
>SJYF01000023.1:10509125-10519426 GCA_006410515.1 Procapra przewalskii
ACACACTCACGCATACGCACACACACACACACGCACACACACGCATACACACTCACGCACACACACACACTCACACACACACACACGCATACACACACACTCACGCATACACACACACTCACGCATACACACACACTCACGCATACACACACACTCACGCATACACACACACATGGTTCAGAACAGTGCCTGCCCACGTGAGTGGAAGTGACTGCACCAGACTGAGGGTTATTCCTAACAATTTTTTACTCACACTGCTGGACACTCTAGTTAGGCAAAAGCAACTTCCATACCGAATGTGCCAAAACACACAAATATTTCCAAGCCAGGATGTTTGCTTTCAAAGACAATCTCTTCAAGGATGTTTCAACTGTTTTGGCAGAAACCAATGTAATCAACACATTTTTAGTGTCTGCGTCCAAGTTTCAAAAATGTGTGAAAAGGCTTCACTAAATATTCTTAACTGCAAAGAGGGCACATGTATTTTGAAAATTGTATCTCGTTAAAAAACTGCCTCCCTAAAAGGAAGAGGTAAATAGAGGATTAAAGCAAAATAAAAGCTGATAAAATTCAAGTGCTGATGCTCTACATTAAGGGTCACCTTGAGCAAATGCTCATTTATTTCTTATTCAAATACAGGAGAAATTAACGAAGATTTAACTATTTCTCTTGTACAGCAAAGGATCTGAAACTTTGACATGTCCTTCATTTAATAGAAAAGACAGTAGCATTTTAATGCTGATACACAGCCACATTCTGTGCAATTATTTCAGAACTAAATTTTCACAAACTGGTTATGAAATCCAAATCAAGACAAGAAAAAAAAATACCCATAAATGCATTTTCATTTAAAAAGATGAAATGTTTCAGAAAGAAATGAGTTAAGTCAACTGTAAATGAAATGACCTTTAAGATCTAGAAAAATGGCACTAATGAACCTATTTGCAGGACAGGAACAGAAATACAGACACAGAAAAGGGATCTGCAGGGGGAGGAGAGGGGGCACGGACTGAGAGAGCAACACTGACATATATACACTACCACATGTAGAACAGATGGCTAGCGGGAAGCTGCTACGTAACACGGGGAGTTCAGCCTGGTACTCCAACACCCTGCAGGGGTGAGGTGGGAAGGGGGAGGGAGGCTCACGACGGAGGGAATATATATATATATATATATTGTGTATGCGTGTATATAATTATGGCTAATTCGCATTGCTGTACGGCAGAAACCAACACAACACTGTAAAGCAATTATCCTCCAATTAAAAAATAAATTAACTTTAAAAAGCTATAGAGCAAAGTTACTAAAGAAAAGGAGGAATACTTAGAATTTATCCTAGTCCTTGATTCTTAGTACAATTTTGTAGCTTAAGATTCATAGAAGACTTGGTTAAAGAAAAAACTTCTGAATAAATATTACATTTTAGTGAGGCAGACAGGATGAAGCACAAGCTGGAATCAAGATTGCCAGGAGAAACATCAATAACCTCAGATATGCAGATGACAACACTCTTATGGCAGAAAGAGAAGAAGAACTAAAGCGCCTCTTGATGAAAGTGAAAGGGGAGAGTGAAGAAGCTGGCTTAAAACTCAATTCAGAAAACTAGATCATGGCATCCAGTCCCATCACTTCACGGCAAATAGATGTGGAAACAGTGTTAGTCTTTATTTTCTTGGGCTCCAAAACCACTGTAAATGGTGACTGCAGCCATGAAATTAAAAGACGCTTGCTCCTTGGAAGAAAAGTTATGACCAACCTAGACAGTATATTAAAAAGCAGAGACATTACTGACAAAGGTCCCTCTAGTCAAAGCTATGGTTTTTCCATGGGCTTCCCTAGTGCCTCAGACGGTAAAGTGTCTGCCTACAATGCGGGAGACCCGGGTTTGATCCCTGGGTCAGGAAGATCCCCTGGGAAGGAAATGGCAACCCACTCCAGTGCTCTTACCTGGAAAACCCCATGGACAGAGGAGCCTGGTAGGCTACAGTCCATGGGGTCACAAAGAGTCAGACATGACTGAACAACTCCACTTTATGGTTTTTCCAGTGGTCATGTATGGATGTGACAGCTGGACTACAAAGAAAGCTGAGTGCTGAAGAACTGATGCTTTTGAACTGTGGTGCTAGAGAAGACTCTCTCGAGAGTCCCTTGGATTGCAAGGAGAACCAATCAGTCCATCCTAAAGGAAATCAGTCCTGAATATTCACTGGAAGGACTGATGCTGACACTGAGACTGCAATACTCTGGCCACCTGATATGAAAAACTGACTCATTGGAAAAGACCCTGATGTGGAAACAATAGAAGGCAGGAGGAGAAGGGGACAAGAGAGGAGGAGATGGCTGGATGGCATCATCAACTCAACGGACATGACTTTGAGCAAGCTCCGGGAGTTAGGGATGGACATGGAGGCCTGGCGTGCTGCAGTCCATGGGGTCGCAAAGAGTCGGACATGACTGAGCAACTGAACTGAACTAAGCTTGACTATTCATGTATTATTCTAACATTTTGAGATGTTTCTGAATTATGTTGCTCTGATACAATGGGAAGTCAATAAAATATCCAACCCTTTACTCAGATGCTGATAATGTCACTTGTACACTATGCACACCCCTCCCCATCCTTCCCTCCTTGGCTTTTCCCTGCATACCACTGCCCTATTCACTGCAATTCACCAAAGGATGAAAAGAAAAGGAAGGTGAAAAGAGGTCAGTCTGAACTAGTTTACATGGCTGTACAGATAGGGTGGGATGTCAAAATGACAAAATTCTCCCTTGATCCACAGTTTTGCTTTCTGTTATTTCAATGATCCCAGTCTAGCACAGTCTGAAAATATTAACGGAAACTTTCAGAAATAAACAATCCTCAAGTCTTAAATGGCACAACGTTCTGAGTAGTGAGACAAAATCGTGCCCTATCCAAGTCCATCCCACCCCTAAGAGGAATCACTCCGCTAGTCACTTCATAAATGTCTTGGTTATCAGACTGACTATTGTGGTTTGGCCACCTGATGTGAAGAACTGAAACACTGGAAAAGACCCTGACGCTGGGAAAGATTGAAGGCAGGAGGAGAAGGGGACAACAGAGGATGAGATGGCTGGATGGCATCACTGACTCGATGGACATGAGTTTGAGTGAACTCTGGGAGTTGGTGATGGACAGGGAGGCCTGGTGTGCTGAGGTTCATGGGGTCGCAAAGAGTCAGACACGACTGAGTGACTGAACTGAACTGATTGTGGTTTCTCAGTGCGTGTATTCAAGGAGCGCTTATGTTCACAATGGCCCTGAGGTGCAAAAGCGATGCCAGTAACTCAGAGTAACTCAGCTACTCTCCTACTGTGCCTAATTTGCAAACTAAACTTCACTGTAAGTATTTAAGCACAGTAAAAGTACGGTGTATACAGAGAGGGTTGAGTACTATCCAGTTTCAGGTGTCCACTGGGAGCCTTGGAATGTGTCCCCTGAACATATAGAGGGTACCATGATATCCACGGTCCGGATCCCCAAAGCCTCCGGGGCATCTATGCTTACAGCCACACCCTCAACATCTGTAATGAAGAAACGATGGGATGTGTTGGTGTCGGTTCCACGTATAACAGGCCCAGAATAAACGGTAGAGAAATCAAAGCAGAGAGGGCTGGAGGGAGGAGTGAAAACACAGCACAAGGGTGTGCAGAATCTGCGAATTTGCAGGAATTGAAAGAGATGCACGCAGGGGAAGGTGGGGAAGTGGCAGCGGCTCTAAGCTCGGCTGGACACAGTCCCCGGCGAGACCCAAGCCCTCCCTCACCCTGGCAAAGAGGCCTGAGCAAGTCATCACGTCTCCCAAGGCTCCACATCCTCACAGAACCATCTCATGATGCTTGAACAGCCCTGTGGGGGTGCCGAGCATGCAGCAGAGCTCCACAAACACCATGCCTATTAATAGTCATGTCACCAACCAGCCCCACATCCTCCCTTTCTGGAAAGGGGAGCTGAGACCTGGAGAAATGCAGGAGGCATCCAAGGCACCCGGCTCTCTGGCAGCAAGGCCTGGCGGGAACTCACACCTCCTGCCTCCGGGCCCGTGATCCACACTTGTCAGAAAACACAGGATGAGGGGAAAACGAGGGTGATGCTGGTTTTCAGAATTTAATGTGGTTTTCATGAAATGCATGAGAGGGTGCCTGAAACATATGCAGTGTTCTCACATTCCACCAGAAGATACTGTCATTCAGTTAAATCCAGGGTAAGGCTTCATCTGGGGATGACTCCACCACCCCAGGGACCACTTGAGAACATGAAATGAAATGAGTGCCCTGGCCAAAGTCTTGACCGTCGGAATCACCAGCCCGCAGTGATCCAGTGTATTAGGGTCACTGGAGTTGACATCCAGCCACCTGTATACATACTTTTTTTTTTAAATTTATGTGGCTGCACTGGACTGTAGCTGCAGCATGCAGGATCGTTCAGCTGGAACATGAAAACTCTTACTTATGGCATGCAGGACCTAGTTCTCTAACCGGGGATGGAACTTGGGTCCCCTGCACTGGGAGCACAGTCTTAGCCACTGGGTCTTCAGGGAAGTCCCACAGCTTATTGCTTAAGAGCTCCTTAGGTAACACTTATACATGGTCAGTGAGAAAAACAACAACCCATCAAGACAGAAAATAACCATCTTTGTGGAGATCAGCATCACAAGATTGTGAAGAGATGGGACTTGTGAAACTCAAGGAGGAAGAAAGCTTTGTGGAAACAGCTCAAGGGCAACGGCAAGCTCCTCGTCACAAGTCCAGGGAGCATGTGCAGACAAAGAAGGGGCCCCTGAGTTCATCACACCCTGCCCCTAAACGTGCTGCGCCCTGGCCACCTCTGTGGGTAACACTCATCTGCCCCAATGAACATCAGGGCTTAGAAAATTCAGCCTCTGCCCCAAGCCCACAGCATCTCCTTTAGAACTCTGACAGTTCGTGTGGGATGCTAAGCCATCATTTAACTCAGCTACTCCCATCTACTGCGCTGCCTTAAGGGTCTTATTTAATCCGAGTTTTCACTTCTTAGTTCCAGAAAAGAGGAACTGTCTGCTTCATCTATTTAATACAGTTCTTAAGAATGATCAAAAGACAATGAGTCTGAAAGCGTTTTCCGCTTCCAAAGCAATATGCAACTCTGCGATACTTCTGTTCTCACTTACACCTCCTTACCTTAGCAAAGCCATAATGTACTATGACATTTACATCCAGGACGTGCCCAAGGAGGGTCAGCTGAACCCCCTTCTCAGAACTCCAGAGCCTGGAGGACCACCCAAGGTCAGCTGATGGGGCAAAGATTAAAGGGGAGGTCGGCTGGTCACCCAGAGCAAGAATGACAAGTATCACAGGAACCAGAAGTTCAAGGCAGAGCCCTAAAGTAAGTCTAAGCTGAAGAAAAGTTCAAAGCATTGTGCACTATTCCATCTGGAGATTAACTCAAACATCACTGAGCCCAATCCTTACACGTAACTGAGTATAAAAGTGGCTCAAACAGAGAAGAAATGAAAAAGATTTTGAAGGGACTATGTCTTGCAAACAAATGCTGGCTAACAGGACATTGAAGGGGCTGAGCGCTCTCATGTCCATCCAATTCTGAAATGGAAAATGGAGAATCCAATACAAAATAAAGAGCCATGCACAGTTCTAACCAAAGATGATTAAGCAGAGTCCACCTCCAAGGTTCTGGGAAGAACACAGTGACAAAGAGCAGCAAGCTGTTGGTCTGACTCTGTCTGCCACAGAACCGTCTTTATCTGGACCACAGCAAAGTGAGATGTCAAAATCCTCAGTAAAATAAGGACTAGCCCTCATTAGAAAGTCTACAAATACATGCTGGAGACAGTGTGGAGGAAAGGGAGCTCTCCTGTGCCGGGAGCCAGCACGGGAGATCCCACCCATGACAAGGTCATGCGGAGAGGCCTGATGGGCGAGGCGAGTCAGGCTTCAGGGGTTCCCCCTGGAATTTCCTGAGCATCCACCCCCCAAAAACTAGTCTGCCTGCTTTACTGTGTTATGCATTCCACCTACTCTTCTGACCTTAACAGGGAGCTGTCCCCCCACCACCTTTTTATGGAAAAGGTTAATTTAGAGCTTTTAGATAATAAATCTCCTGGGCATAATAAGAGTGCTTTAATCCCAAAACCCCTCTAATGGCTTTCTAGCCTTCCTGCCGGACTCTTACAGCTGCTCATGTGATTGTTTGCGGCCTCCCAAAGACCACGAGAGGCACAGGAACCTTAAAACATCCTAGGAATGTAGGGGCTTCCGAGGAGTCAAAATCATTAGAATAGGACTGAATAAAGGTTTCACCTGTTGAGCCAATACTTGCTGCCAAATTTTCATATCTTTTATTTGTAGATATAGTTGGTATATAGAAAAATCAGGTAGTAGACCTGGTATTAACAACATTAGATCTTTGAGTTAAGTACTTTCTTTGTTATAACCCACTGCACTTTTGTTCTACAGGAATGTAACTTTATTTAGTACTTTGAGGGTGATGCAGAGTAAAGAAAAAACACTTCTAAGGAAAAAGAGTTTGCTGGTTGATAGACATTTATCTAGGAAGAGAGCCATAAAAATGTGAACAGGCCTCTTGGCCAGAAGATAATGGATAATGTAAACCACCTGAGACCTTTTGTATATGGGAAGGTATGCAAAAAGAAAGCCTGGTCTCCATGAGGGTCAGGACTGCTGCCCCTGCATAACTCTGCATATTCCATTTTTCTTTATGTACAACTTGGGGTATATAAGCTGATTTTGAAAATAAAGTCTTGAGTCTTGCACCAATGTTGGGCTCCCCAATGTCGTTCTTTTCTCCCCTTTTCCAACAGAATTCCCATCTGGAACGCGGAGGCGCGCCAAGTCTACTTACTTGCCCTGGCTTCTAAGATCCAGGCGAGAGGGAGCCCAAGGTGGGGCACCCTCCACTATTCAAGTGGATGCTGGTGGCCCAACATAGGTGGTGCAAACCTCTTGTCTCAAGGTTTTATTAGTTTTCCACGTAAACCAAGTTATTCAGCATCCTTTTCTCCACTAATTTTCCTACTACACCCTTCTTTCCTAATCTCTTTATATTTCTACTTAAATAGTCCTTTTTCAGACTTTGACTCCATCCCTGCTTCAAATTCCCTGGATCCCCCGGGGCTGGATCCCGGCACTCCTGCACTGTGGGTGGGGATGTAAATTGGTGCAGACACTATGAAGAACATGGAACGGAGGTTCCTTTAAATGGAGGTTCATTTGGAGAAGGAAATGGCAACCTACTCCAGTATTCTTGCCTGGAGAATCCCACGGATGGAGGAGCTTGGTGGGTTACAGTCCACAGGTCGCAAAGAGTTGGACACGACTGAGTGACTTCACTTTCACTTTAAAAACTAAATACAGAGCTAGCTACCATACGATCCGGATCCCAAGCCTGTGGCTATGTCCAGAGAAAAGCATAATGAGGAAAGATACATGCACCCTGGTGTTCACTGCAACACTGTTCACAATGGCCAAGACATGGGGACAGCCTAAACACCCACCAACAAGCGGACAGGTAAAGAGCACGTGGTAAATACACACACACACGCATATATGTAATATCACTCACATAAAAAAGAGCAAAATAAAGCCATCTGTAGCAACATGTGTGGACCTAGAGATTATTATATTAAGCGCAGTCAGTCAGACAAACCCATGACTGCACTTATATGTGGAATCTAAAAAAATCATACAAATGAATTTGTTTACAAAACAGAAACAGACTCAGATACTTTGACAACAAATTTATGGTTGCCAAAGGGGAAAGGGGGGGGCGGAGAATAAATTATGAACTGGGATTAACATATACACACTAGTATACATATAACAGATAATTAACATGGACCTGCTGTATAGTACAGAGAACTCTACTCAACATTCTGTGAGAAAGTGGAAGTGTTAGTCACTCAGCTGTGCATGACTCTTTGCAACCCCAGGGACTATAGCCCACCAGGCTCCTCTGTCCATGGGATTTCCCAGGCAAGAATACTGGAGTGGGTAGCCATTCCCTTCTCCAGGGATCAATATTCTGTAATAACCTTAGGGAACCAGGTAAGAATACTGGAGTGGGTAGCCATTCCCTTCTCCAGGGATCAATATTCTATAATAACCTTAGGGAAAGAATCTGAAAAAAAAAAAATGGCTATAGGTATATGTATAACTGAACCACTTTGCTGTACCTCTGAAATGAACACAACATTGTCAATCAACTACATTCCAGTATAAAATAAAATTTGTTTAAAAAGTGAAAAAATAAGACTATTTATTCCATTTGGCATTCCCATAGAAGATGGCCTTTGTTAAGTACCTCCATATCACAACTATTTAACACATCTGGTTGACAGGTTTATGACCTATTTTCACATGTATTTTCCATTGAAGTTTCAAAAATCATTAGCTACACAAAGTATAAAGAAGGGGTAAACTCCTTGGCATGAAGATAACACAAGTCGGGGGGGAGGCTTATGTACCACTTAAGAAACAGATTTTAAGTTTCCACTCATCAAAACATGTAAGGCTTCCTTGAAGCCAAATTGTGCAAAACAAAACAAAACGAAAAACAGATGGAAAACATATGTGAGCAAAGCCAAGTGGTTACGTTCATAAGCACACAGCAACCGAGCAGCTTTCTTTCACACTGACCTCCATGTCAGACCTACACAGATAACGGACTAGACCAGACGCTTTCTTTTTCAGTGTAACCACTGTAAAATGTAAACGGAAAGCGTGACATAACACTGACAAGGATGGGGGTGGATGCAAACAGGAACCAGCTTCAGGAGGGCCAACGAAAGCCAGTGACAAGCACACACACTGGCCCGAATAAAGCTGCATCTGGTCCCTGGGCAAAGACTCTCTAACCGACAACACGATGACTTTGCCACAAATGTTTCATATCACATTTACCTCTTATTTCTGGATTTTTTTCTTAAAAGGCAAAGTCATCAACTTAAAGAAAAACTCATCAACTGTCAACTACTAACATGTATAGGACATTGCTTGGGTGATGGGCTTCTCAGGCAAGTATATCAATATTTTACATTTTAAAGACAAGTAAAAATCCCAGAGAAGTAACTTTGTCTAATGCTAAATATCTGTGTTAGGAATAAAGATTACAACTTCCTGCCAGTCTGAGTCATAAGCAAATTCCTATGACCCGCTGCCCAAGTGAGTTCTGATTTTAGACTTGGCTGGGGAGGAACTCATGTATCAGAGAGAACAGATTTGGTCAGTTTCATCTGTGCCTGCTGCCCCCAACACACAAACACATATGGAATTGAAAGCAGTTATGTGAGCATCCCTACGTATGGACACACAGAACTGGAATTTGCCTTTTGTATAAGCAGTCAAACTGATGGATCAGTAAGTCCATACTGACTGATCATCGCAGCCCTCCTTACATCCATCTTGTCAAAATTGTCTTTTTTATCTAACTATTGTTTGCCAAGGCTATTCCATTGGAAAAAAACAGGAAACATTAACTACAGAAATTAAAAAGACGTGCCAAGTCTTCCAATAATAACAAAAATGTAAAGGCTTTGAAATAAAGTCATGATTAAAGAATGCATCACAAAAAATAAAAGCACAATCCAACCTAGTGAAATGCATCAAGAGCTTTCACAGAGATGACCATAAAGAGAGCATCTACAAAGGACAAGCTGCAGAACCTCAAGCAGCTGTGCGCACCTGGAGTCCTTATTTACACGGTGAACTCGGGATCCGGCTACACTTACCTCCTTCGTGTCCTTGGAAGGGAAGGACGTATTATCACAGGGGGAACGACATCTCTTTTTTCCAAACTGGAAATGGTGTGCTTCCTGAAGGCAAGATCTTTCCGTGTTTTGCTTTTCTTGAATACTGGAGTCATTTTTTGATGGATCTTCAGAAAACCCACCTTTTTCAAGTGATCTCTCTGTACCACAGTGAATGGAACTTAAGCTGGCTGCCTTTCGCGAAGAAAAGCCACCCGTTTTTCTCTGGAATGTTCTTCTTCTTGTGTTGACATCATCAAAGTGGTCCTTCTTCTTTGTTTGGTAGGGGGTGCTGTCTTTTTCTGAAATCCTTTCCTCTGGTTTGCTGACTCTGACTTGGGTTTCCTGAGGTTGAGAAGGGTCCCCCGGGTGACGCTGACCACTCGCCCTCTGGGGCTGGACCCCTGCCTGCAGAGTGAGGCCAGGGCTGGCCCCCACCTCCTGCGCCAGCCCCCGGGCCCGGGGGGCTGCCTGCCCCCCAGAGAGCGGGCGGGCACTTCTCCTCCTTTCATCATC
>SJYF01000023.1:10549798-10561741 GCA_006410515.1 Procapra przewalskii
GCAGGACTAGCTCACAGAGACTGCCCGCCGGGACAGACTCCAGGCAAGACTAGCTTACGTCCAGGCTGCCTTCATATCCACTCACCCCAGGCGTTCTTCCCCAGCTCGATGGCTCAGTGCTGCAATCCTTGCGGACTGCAGAGAATCTGGTGCTCATCATCTTCCCATGAGGGTCTGCCCAACCCTCGCCAAGACCAGCTGCCCTGGGACTCCAGGATGAAACACAGAGTCAGGAGGACCCACTCACCCAGGCGCCCCTGGGGAAAGGGGGCAAGGGAGTCTCTGAAATAAACAGAGAAGCCCAAGGAGGCTTGAAACCTACACCTCTGTGGGGCTGGAGAGGGGCTGCTCTGGTGTGTTAGGAGGTCTCTTCGACCTCAGGACTTAAGCTCTTAACATCCATCCATCAAGATATGCACTAGATTGCATCTCTGGGGGCCGGTCTGAGAAGAGCAGCCTGCCTCCCACTTCAACCACCTGGGGAAATGTGGTTTTCTAAAAATAAAAGACAAACAGCCCCACTCACATGTGAGGGACTGTGCATACGTGCTGTATCAAAACACGATCCGACCACCAGTGCCATGGTGTCTCTAGATTTTATTTGAAAATGAGTAGTATATTTCCTGGGAGAAGGCAATGGCACCCCACTCCAGTACTACTGCCTGGAAAATCCCATGGATGGAGGAGCCTGGTGGGCTGCTGTCCATGGGGTTGCTAAGAGTCAGACACGACTGAGCGACTTCTTTTCACTTTTCATTTTCATGCACTGGAGAAGGAAATGGCAACCCACTCCAGTGTTCTTGCCTCGAGAATCCCAGGGACAGGGGAGCTGGGTGGGCTGCCGTCTATGGGGTCCAGAGTTGGACACGACTGAAGTGACTTAGCAGCAGCAGTATATTTCCCACGAGAGTTTTTAAAAAAAATCACAAACAAGAACACTTGAACAATTTTGATAAATTCTTTAAACAGGTAAGAAAGTCACAAAATAATGTATACAACTTCTAATATAAGGCATGTGGGTTGCCAATAAATATGATTTCCCATACCCCTACAATGGACATGCAATTTAAATGTTAGCATATTCCTGGCTCAATTTTGCTTTCATTCCAATGGAATCTGAAAATTCTGGCAGTGAATGAATAAAATGCATTGTAAGGAAACAATTATAATAAAAATGTAGTCATGTCCGTATTATGTTGGTAGACGTTCTTACATTAATTTTAGCTATTGATTCTCCCTCATAAATGCATCTCAATACTGTGCATAAATATTAAGCAACAGCACTTCACAGTGCCGTGCATTTCCTGTATACCATATCATAGATATCCTGCTGGAAAAATCCTAAAACAAGGTAGATTTTTGCTGCTTTCATTTGTGAAACATTTTTCTTTATGAAAATTGAAAAACTGGTAACAAAAAGTTGTCAAAAGTGGGCATCATATGAAAACTATCATATATAGAATGGATAAACACAATTCCCTACTGTGTAGCACAGGGAACTATATTCAATATCCTGGGACAGACCATAAGGGGAAAGAATATATATATATGTATAACTGAATCTCTTTGCTATAGAGCAGAAACACATCATAAATCAACTATATGTCAATAAATTTTTTAAAAAATAAAAAGCTTTTAAATTAAAAAAAAATGGACATCTGGACTTGCTTAGCGGTACTGCCAGCCAATGCAGGGAACTCGGATAGGTTCAATCCCTGACCCGGGAAGATTCTATCTGCTACAGAGGAACTAAACCGGAGCATCACAGCTCCTGGCCGGCACCCCAGAGCCTGGGGGGGGCAGCCACCAACCCTGTGTGCTGCAACCAGCGGAGCCCACGCACTTCCCAGGAGGAGCCGCCGTAGTGAGAAGCCCGAGCACCACCCCAAGGGCAGACCGCCCTCACTGCAACTGGAGGAAGCCCACGCACAGCAGCGGAGCTGAGCGCAGCCAAGAAATCATCATTAAAGAAGTGGACGTCTGACATGAATACATCCCAAGTGAAAAGACTAGACATTCACACAGACTTGTGGGATATAAACTGGACCTATGATATGAAAACTCCTTCGAACACATCGTTTGTGAGCACTGTTTAAGTGACAAGAGCAAGCGAAGACTCAGGAAAATCACCGGAGAGATCTGTGTGTATATTTATACTTTCAAGATTATAGAGCAACTGAGCAGACTAGCCAGGTAAATGTAGATAACTCATGTACAACTAAGGACACAGAGCCTCTCAAAATGCGTATTATTTGACCATATTTGCACATCTTTAAACTTAGGTTCAATTCCACAGTTTTATACTTTTCATGATCACACTTTAATATATGTGTAGATTCCAACAGATGAAATTAACATTTAATAACCTGTACTGAATTGAACCTATAAGCGCATAAACAAAACTCTCAAATAAGTACTAGGCATGTGATATACAACATGATTAAGGTAATTAACATGTGGAAAATTAACTGTGGAATATTAGAGATTGGGAATACCAGACGGGAATACCTGACCTGCCTCTTGAGAAACCTGAATACAGGTCAGGAAGTAACAAAACTGGACACGGAACAACAGATTGGTTCCAAATAGGGAAAGGAGTACGTCAAAGCTGTATACTGTCACTCTGCTTATTTAACTTATATGCAGAATACATCATGAGAAACATTGGACTGGATGAAGCACAAGCTGGATTCAAGATTGCAGGGAGTAATATCAATAACCTCAGATATGCAGATAACACCACCCTTAGGGCAGAAAGTGAAGTAGAACTAAAGAGCTTCTTGATTAAAATGAAAGAGGAGAGTGAAAAAGTTGGCTTAAAACTCAACATTCAGAAAACTAAGATCATGGATCTGGTCCCATCATTTCATGGCAAATAGATAGGGAAACAGTGACAGACTTTATTTTCTTGGGTTCCAAAATCACTGCAGATGGTGACTGCAGTCATAAAATTAAAAGACACTTACTGCTTGGAAGAAAAGTTATGACCAGCCTAGACAGCATATTAAAAAGCAGAGACATTACTTTGCCAACAAGGTCCATCTCATCAGGGCTGTGGTTTTTCCAGTAGGCATGTATGGATGTGAGAGTTGGACGGTAAAAAAAGCTGAGTGCCAATGAATTGATGCTTTTGAACTGTGGTGTTGGAGAAGACTCTTGAGTCCCTTGGACTGCAAGGAGCTCTAATCAGTCCATCCTAAAGGAAATGAGTCCTGAATATTCACTGGAAGGACTGATGCTGAAGCTGAAACTCCAATACTTTGGCCACCTCATGTGAAGAGTTGATTCACTGGAAAAGACCCTGATGCTGGGAAAATTGAAGGCAGGAGGAGAAGGGTACGAAAGAGCATGAGATGGTTGGGTGACATCACCAACTCAATGGACATGAGTTTGGGTGGACTCTGGGAGTTGGTGATGGACAGGGAGGCCTGGCGTGCTGCAGTCCATGGGTTCACAAAGAGTTTGACATGACTGAGCGACTGAACTGAACTGAATTAACACTGCTGTAAGTTATATATTAAATTTAAGAGAGTAAATCCTAAAACTTTCCATCATAAGAGAAGAGTTTTTCTCTTTTAATTTTGTATCTATACGAGGTAATGAAGGCTCACTAAACTTACTGTGGTCATCATTTTGTAATGCGTTTAAGTCAAGTCATTACGCTGCAAAGCCTAGACTTATACAGTGCTGTATGTCAATTATATCTCAATGAAACTGGAAGAAGGGAAAAAAAGAAATTCCTTAAGCCATCATTGAGTGTTAGACTATGTCAGCACTGTGAATCCACAGCTCAGGCCATCGGTGTTCAGTTCAGCATTTTTAGATGTACACAGTGGTCCTCCCAGATTCAACAGCTTCCCTCTGAGGTCACTGATCTCTCCCTCTTCACACAGACATTTCTTCTATATCACATTAAGATCATCTTTTAGGGTTTAAAAT
The DNA here is from genome assembly GCA_006410515.1 of Procapra przewalskii. Taxonomy (NCBI): domain Eukaryota; kingdom Metazoa; phylum Chordata; class Mammalia; order Artiodactyla; family Bovidae; genus Procapra; species Procapra przewalskii. Next base: position 10,553,738 of record SJYF01000023.1, read on the forward strand.
AGCTCAACTGGAATTCCATCACCTCTACTAGCTTTGTTTGCAGTGATGCTTCCTAAGGCCCACTTGACTTTGCATTTTCAGGATGTCTGGCTCTAGGTGAGTGATCACACCATCGTGGTTATCTGGGTCATAAAGATCTTTTTTGTACAGTTTTTCCATGTATTCTTGCTACCATTTCTTAATATCTTCTGCTTCTGTTAGGTCCATACCATTTCTGTCCTTTATTGAGCCCATCTTTGCATGAAATGTTCCCTTGGTATCTCTAATTTTCTTAAAGAGATCTCTCGTCTTTCTCATTCTGTTGTCTTCCTCTATTTCTTTGCACTGATCACTGGAAAAGGTCAGTTTTCATTTCAATCCCAAAGAAAGGCAATGCCAAAGAATGTTCAAACTACTGCACAATTGCACTCATCTCACAAGCTAGCAAAGTAAACCTCAAAGTTCTCCAACCCTGGACCACAGTTCAGTACATGAACCGTGAAATTCCAGATGGTCAAGCTGGATTTAGAAAAGCCAGAGGAACCAGAGATCATCAAAAAAGCAGGAGAGTTCCAGACAAAACATCTACTTCTACAGAGGATGAGATGGTTGTATGGCATCACTGACTCAATGGACATGAGTCTGAGCAAGCTTCAGGAGTTGGTGATGGACAGGGAGGCCTGGCATGCTGCAGTCCATGGGGTTGCAGTCAAACACGACTATGCAGGCAACTGCTTCCAAACTCCATGGCAAGTCCAACGTGACTCGTCCCCGGCCCCTGACACACTGACCCCTCTCAAGGTCAAGTTCTCCACTGGCAGGGCATGCCCCCCTCTTCATCACCAGCTTCTGCCTCCCTCTGCTTGTCCTCCTCATCAGCCCGTTTTAAAACCAGTTTCTGCATTTCCGCTCGGGTTTGCAGCACAGTCAACCTGACAGTGCCTGGAAACGGGGTTTACTGTAAGATCCTAAGGGATGCGAAACCTAACCACACCTGCAAGACAGGGCTCAGGACGCACAACCCCAGACACGGCCCCTGGGCAGAATGGACGTTTCCGGCCAAAGGAGCTGGGAGACAGCGGGTGCTGGAAGGGTGCTGCAACCACCTACCCCCAAGCAGGTCATGAGACCCTCAGGGGGGAAATGCTTGCTCTGCACCTGGAGGAAAGGAGCATCCTTATCTCTGCAGGTGAGAGGAATCTGGACAGACAGGCCTTCCTGAACTTCTCAAGTTTATTACCCTTGGCTCACGCCCTTCTGTTATGCCACATTCCCCATGACCCTCTACTCCCCACCAAGCCTGATGTTAAAAAGCACTCAGGTCAACCCTTTCTTCAGGTCGTCATTTCCCCTCAGAGGCTCCTGATTATACAAAGTTCTTATTAAATAATCTGTATGCTTTTCTCTTATTTATCTGTCTTTTGTTTTACAGCCCAGCCAGGAACCTAGAAAGGAAGAAGGAAAAGATTTCTTCTTCCTCGTAAGCAATAAGGCTGCAAAGAATCTACTAATATTGTCAGCAAACTATCAGAAAATTCCCCAGTGAGGAAAAGCTAGCTTCAATCAGTACTCTTCTACATTCTGAGCTGAGGGAAATAACAGTAGGTAAGTTGGACAACGTTTACTTATTCATTTATTTATATGTATGTAATTTTTGCTGTTGTTCAGTCATCAAGTCGTGTCCGACTCTTTACGACCCCATGGACTGCAGCAGGCCAGGCTTCCCTGTCCCTCACCATCTCCTGGAGTTTGCCCAAGTTCGTGTCCTTATCGAATCAGCTATGCCACCCAACTATCTCATCCTCTGTCGTCCCCTTCTCCTGCTGCCCTCAATCTTTCCCAGCGTCAGGGTCTTTTCCAAAGAGTCAGCTGTTCCCATCAGGTGGCCAAAGTCTGGGAGCTTCAGATTCAGCACAGGTCCTTCCAAGGAGTATTCGGGTTGGTTCTTTTTATTTGTTTTTATTATATTATTTACTTGTACGCATTTAACGCTAGATAAAGACATTAATGTCAGTTTTGAATAAGAGTAAACTTCCTGCCCCTGACGTGAACGGAGGCTCTGCACTGGGCTGCGGAAGAAGGCAGAGCATCAGCACGGCGGCTCCCCGCGCCCGACCGGCGCCCACAATGCAGCGGGGCTCCTCAGCCTTCGAGGAAGGAGGCATCACGGACCGCCGTTCCTTCCGGACTTTTACCTCGCTTCCCAGGAGGCGACGTTTTTCATCCTCCATCACAGTAGTCAGGGGTATGCATCACAAACACGGGGGAAAGCGTCACCTGGTTTCAGGCTCACTCAGGAAGCAACAGACTCCACGGGGCCCTGACAGAAGCAGCATGTCAGGCACGGCGCTGGGCTGAGCTGCAGCCTGGAGTCCAGAACAGACGACGCAGCAAAGCTTCTGCGGGGCCTACGGGCGACGGAAGGACGGGCCGGCGCTGCCCAGAAGGCGTGCGCCAGGACCGGCTGTCAGCACCACTGAGCAAACCGCCTTTTCCTCTCCTTTAAAGGCCTTACTCAGCACCCTCCTCCAGCGAAACCCCGGCCTCCGGGAGCGCTGCTTGGCTTTCTCATATGCTTTCATCTATGTCTCTAAAAGCTTGTAAAGCATATTGATTACAGAAGAATGCAAATTAAAATTTACGGCCGAAGCATCACCAGCAAAGACCAGAAGTAACGCAGAGAGAGACGAGCGCTGTGCTCACTTCGGCAGCACATGTACTGCGCCTCAGCAGCGCGCCTTTCCCCTGCTGCCGCGTCTGCTCCTCCCGACCGCTCTTCAGCCCTGTGGCTCTGCTCAGGCAAGACGGGCCAAGACGGCGGAGCTGTCCTGGAGAACCAGAAGGACCAAGGACTCCGCCACGTTTCAGCCCGTCCACGCTGGTCAGGTCATGTCATTACTGAGCCTCCAGAAGGTCACTGGCTAAACAAGGGCTCAACCAGACAACCCACGTTACACAGCCCATCCAGCATGTGGCCCAGCCTAGGCATTCAAAGTGGCAAAGCTGGAAGCAGAAGTAATACTATCATCAACAATAAGGAAATCAAGAAAAACTATAATTGACCACAAGACAGAACTAAAGTCATTTGATGAATTACTCAGTCAAGCTGTGATGTTCTTAATTTGAAAAGATAGTTCATTACTGTATCAACAAGCACTAAAATCTCAGAAAAGGGCTTATCTTTTTGCCATAAAATAGTTTGAAGTTCAAAATACATTTTACTATTAATTGATCTTCCATTTTCTATAAACCCCTGTTCTGTAGTCTTTAAAAAATGTTCATGTCATAGAAGTCTGTTAAAGGGCTGTTAAACTGTTTCTAGCTAAAGCAGGATAAAGAGACACAGCAACTAAATGCAACAGCTGACCACAACCTGGAAGCTGCTCTGGGATAACAGTGTAAAGGACCAACCACAAAACTGAAACACAGGCAACACGCTGTAAGACAGCAAAACTGTATGAGGTAGGTAGGTGTGGGGCTATGAAAGAGAACACCCCTGCTCTTGGGAAATGCTGCAGTACTGAGGGGGAAAGGGCCATGTGTCTAGGACTTACCCCATGTGGTTCAGATAAAAAATACACACACACGCACACACACACATACACACACACGGTATTACAGTCATGATACAGCAAACAGGGTAAGTGTTACCAAGAGTCAGTCTGAGTAATGAGTATACACAACAGGGCTCCTTGTACTATTTTTATTTTTACAACTTGTTAAAGCATAAAATTATTTCCAACAATTAAAAACTAAAAAAAATGAATCTCTGGTCTATCCCTATTAATTACTGCTTCACAAATCTTATCATAAACGAATGACATGACTATACAGTCTTGCTCTTGGAAAGCAAATGCATCACCACCTAGTTCACCCTCCTACCGATGCATGAACCGTTTCTGTTCCACCTCTGATAGACTCTAACTACATCCCCACAGGATTTCAGTGGAAATTTGGAATGGCTGGGGAGTGCCTATCCCATGAAGCCTTAGCTGACTTCACATGAGGCAGTTTTATTGGTTCACATATAAGAGGATGATTGATGGTGGCTCCAAAGATATCCGGTCCGAATCTCTGGAAACTGAATGTTGCCTTATTTGGAAAAGAATCTTTGCAGGTGTGTTAAAAATCTGTGGTGGGAAGATTATCCTGGATTATGCCCGTGGGCTCAAAATCCAGTCTCTAGCATCCTTATAAAAGAAATGCTTGGGGGTCCTAACACACGGACCAGGAGGCAGCATGTGGCCACAGGAAAGGCAATGCTGGTGTCCCCAGATGCTGAAAGAAACGGGGACGGCACTCTCCCCAAGAGGTTCTGAAGGGAGCACAGCCTTGCTACCACGGTGATTGCCACCCAAAAAAACTGAGCCCAGACTTCTAGCCCCCAGAACTGTGACTGCATAGAGATCACCGTCCTAAGTCACCAAGCCTGTGTAACTGGTCACAGCAGCCACTGGAAATTAAGAATATACCCTTAGATCAAAACACACTTAAGTGACCACCTATTACTGGGCACTGTGGATGTTTACAGAGAGGTTTTATATTGAGCTTACATCTTTAAACTGGAAAGTATCCATCAATCTTTGGATTAAATCCTAAACTGTAGCTTATATGACTACCCTGACCAGTATCCGGAAACACCCATCACGTTTCTCCGTAACCCTCTCTTCTCAAAGTCTCCTCTCAATCGTCTCCATCATCCCTCATCCACGAGATGTTTCTAGATGCTCACCATCATGGCTGCCTCCTGCAGTCACTTTCCTTTTGACTGCCCCTTTATACGCAGTCGGGACCTGAACAAACACCCTGGATGTTGGGTGCCCAGCACACTCTGAGCTCTGCTAACACAGCCTGCATGCAGGCCCACCACTGTGGTCAGTCTGAGGTCTCTGGAACCCCCAGCTCCGATGACAGGAATTGCTGCCCACCAGACCTTTTGCACCTAAATCCTACAGGGAAATCTTCAGTCTTTGAGCAGAACTTTACATTTTCACTGTTAAGTTCTCTCTTTCTGATGAGACCAGAGGTCCAGCATTCTTGATCTATTTACTACACTGAGTGTTCCTTCAACCTATAATCTGATCAGCAGGCCTTCCTCAACCCCATCTGAGTACCAGCTATAAAACAAGGGGAAGAACTAAGAACTAAGACAGAGGCCCCGCAGTCCCCTCTGTAGGTTCCCTCACTCAGCAAACATGGAGCCATCACAGGAAGGCAGCCCCATCGCAGAGTTCACCCTGCCGTCGCCTGCAGTTCCTTAACGCCTGCGTATGCATTCAAGGCTCTTCCCAGTGGCAGTTACACAACTTCAGAATGGCAGTTATACCACGTTGCTCTTGTCCTCAGGTACTTCCAACAACATCCTTGGCTGACCCATCCCATCTGCCTCTTATCTGTCCTCACCATCTCTTTCTTTATTGAGATACAGCTGATTGATGATGCTGTGTTAGTCTCGGGCACGGCTTCACCGTTTCTCTCCACCTGATCTCCCAGCAAACCCAGTGTCCAGTGCATCAGGCTCAAGACTCACGGCCCCGCCCAGCCCTGGCCCACCCCTCTTCTGCGCCCCGCTGAAGCCAGCATCCCTGTCCTGGCATACCCAGAATGCCCCTGACACTCAGAGCCACCCCAAATCTCCTAGACCAGACCTTATAAAACCCCACTGTTTACCACTCATTCTCACACTTCATCCTGTGCTGCCAGGCATAACAGGTAAGGGTTTTGAAATAAAAGGGGTAGCAGTTAAAGTGTAAGTCACTCCGTCATGTCCAACTCTTGCAACCCCATGGACTACAGCCTGCTAGACTCTATCAAAGCTGTTCTCCAGGCAAGAATACTGGAGTGGGTAGCCAGCCATTTCCTTCTCCAAGGGATCTTCTCACAAATGTATTTAATGTCTCCAGCAAAGCAGTAAGCTGCATTAAAACTGGAGCCTATCAGAGTGAAGTCAGTCAGAAAGAAAAACACCAATACATTGTATTAACGAATACATATGGAATTTAGAAAGATGGTAACGATGACCCTATATGCGAGACAGTGAAAGAGACACAAGATGTAAAGAACAGACTTTTGGACTCTGTGGGAGACGGCGAGGGTGGGATGATTTGGGAGAATGGCACTGAAACATGTATATTATTATATGTGAAACGGATCGCCAGTCCAGGTTCAACTGAGACAGGATGCTCAGGGCTGGTGCACTGGGATGACCCTGAGGGATGGGATGGGGAAGGAGGTGGGAGGGGGGCTCAGGATGGGGACACATGTACCCCCAAGGCGGATTCATGTCAATGTATGGCAAAAACCACCACAATAAAGTAATTAGCTTCCCATTAAAATAAATTAATTTAAAAAAAAAACAGTACTTTCTAAACTGTATTTCAGATACAGCCATGATTTTACAAATGTTCAATATAGCCCTGTTGAAAGTAAACAGTGTTATCTTGGACCTTTTTAAATGGTGAGGGGCTTCCCTTGTGGCTCAGCTGGTAAAGAGTCCACCTGCAACATGGGAGACCTGGGTTCAATCCCTGGAAGATCCCCTGGAGAAGGGAAAGGCTACCCACTCTAGTATTCTGGCCTGGAGAAATCCAGAGACTGTATAGTCCATGGGGTCACAAAGAGGCAGAAACAACTGAGCAACTTTCACTTTATTGATGAGGAATTTACCCAAAGAAATCACTATTCTTCATGATGAGAAGATATTCAGAATTTCTCAGTCCCAAGCTACGACTACCTATATGAAACCACATCATACTCATCTGTGTTCTCTCTTACTGTCTTGAAATGGTGAAGGTTACCAAAGCAACTATTTTTTGCATTTAAAAACATGATTTGCTTCTAAACTCTACCCTTTGAGTCTATCCCCCCCCCATTTAATTCTTCCTCTACTAGATACACATCCCTTATATCACACAGAAATAACTCAAACATCATATTGCATTTCTAAAGATATTAGACTAGGGTCCAAAGGTGAGTTCACTTCCCCCTTCAGCTCTGCTCACTGGATTCACCCTTTGTGCAGCAGAAAGGGCACAATGTCTGGAGTCAGGCAGACTGGCGTGTGACCCTCACTTCCTCCCTGGACAGGTCTCCAGCCTGCGTGATCTCTCTTAGCCTCTTTTCCACATGCATCCTGAGATCTACCAGCTTCACGACCTGAGGAAATTATGCAACCTCCCTGGGCATTAGTTTCAACACCTGTAACACAGGGATTCAGAACAGTCAGCATGGAGACGAATGAATGAAGAAGGTGTGGCACATACACACAGTGGAATGTTACTCATTCGCAAAACAGAAGGGAACAATGCTGTCTGCAGCCACATGGATGAACCTAGAGATGATCATCCTGAGAGAAGTCAGTCACACAGAGAAAGACAAATAGCGCACGATACTGCTTACATGTGGAATCTAAACTACAACATAAATGCGCTTTTCTACAAAACAGAAGCAGACTCACAGACAGAAAGCAGACCTGTGGCTGCTAAGGGGGAGCTGACAAGGAGGAGAGGGAGGTTGGGGTTAGCAGACGCAAGCTAGTCCACACAGCATCAGAGGACATGCCTGCTGCCCAGCACAGGGAGCTATCTTCAGTATCCTGTGACAGATCACAACGGAAAAGAATGTGAAGAAAATGTGAGACACATACACCTGTGAAGTGGAAGTCGCTCAGTCGTGTCGACTCTTCGCGACCCCATGGACTGCAGCCCACCAGGCTCCTCTGTCCATGGGATTTTCCAGGCAAGAGTACTGGAATGGGGTGCCATTGCCTTCTCCATTCTCAGCTTCAGTTCAGTTCAGTCGCTCAGTTGTGTCCGACTCTTTGCAACCCCATGAATCGCAGCACGCCAGGCCTCCATGTTCATCTCCACCTCCTGGAGTTCACTCAGACTCACATCCATCGAGTCCGTGACACCATCCAGCCATCTCATCCTCTGTTGTCCCCTTCTCCTCCTGCCCCCAATTCCTCCCAGCATCAGAGTCTTTTCCAATGAGTCAACTCTTTGCATGAGGTGGCCAAAGTACTGG
>SJYF01000023.1:10561762-10572722 GCA_006410515.1 Procapra przewalskii
CTTCCAAAGAAATCCCAGGGTTGATCTCCTTCAGAATGGACTGGTTGGATCTCCTTGCAGTCCAAGGGACTCTCAAGAGTCTTCTCCAACACCACAGTTCAAAAGCATTGATTCCTCAGCACTCAGCCTTCTTCACAGTCCAACTCTCACATCCATACATGACCTCAGGAAAAACCATAGCCTTGACTAGACGGACCTTAGTCGGCAAAGTAATGTCTCTGCTTTTGAATATACTATCTGGGTTGGTCATAACTTTTCTTCCAAGGAGTAAAGCGTCTTTTAATTTCATGGCTGCAGTCACCATCTGCAGTGATTCTCAGCTTAGGGGTCTACATTTCCTTCCAGCCACCAAATCAATAAAAAATAGTGTGACTGACTGATTGATTTGGTGGAGCCATGAAGCTGTTGCCTTTACAATATGTGCAAAGGATATCTCCGCCATAAGGAAATCAAGCTTTCCCAAGACAAGACAGAACAGAGATTAAAGTGTGATCCTTAGCGGGCTGTCTCCCAGGTGGTAACCATGCAGGTTATTACGAGGGCATAGTTCAGTACTGGAATCCAGTGCCTTTTCCTCTCCAAATGCATTTATGTGTCAATAAAGTGAAACTCGGGCTTCCCAGGAGGCTCAGTAGTAAAGAATCTACCTGACAATGCAGAAGATGCAGGTTTGATTCCTGGGTGGGGAAGATCCCCTAGAGTAGGGAATGACAACCCATCCAAGATTCTTGCCTGGAGAATTCCATGGACAGTGGAGCCTGGCGGGCTACAGTCCACGGGGTCACAAGGAGCCGGACACGACTGAGCACACACACAAAGGAAAGCTCAGACCAAGCATCCGACGACACAGTGTTAAGGAGTAAGTTCACAGGACAGTCGACCAGTACTGAAGAACATGATCCCACCATAAACGGCTAGTTAGATGAATCCAGCACAAGGGAAGCACACTACATGACTTCCCCAGACTCTAAGCTTCCAAACACTGTTCTTCACCTTAAATTACTCCTCTTCAATACAGCCTCTCAGTCACAGTACAAGTTCTAATTCTGGGTCCAGGCAAACAATGAGTTGAAAAGGAATCTTCTAGTCTTTCAAATGGCTCAGGAAATAAAAGGATCCCTTGCCTCTTGTGTCCTCAGAGCAAGGCAAAAGCTACATCATCAGGACTGAGAGATCTGGGTGCCATACATATGCTCCTCAAGTTCTATCATGAGATAGATAGCATGTGATCAAGAATAACAAAAATTAAACAGTGACCCAAGGCCCTCTAGTATATAAAGTCTCATTGGCAGAATGGGCAAAAATAAATACTGTAAATAATAGAAGGTCATCAATTTGATATTTTGGAACAACTCTCTCAGTAAAATTTAGCTAACTTAAGCCACAGGTATTTTCAATAACATCCAGCTCATGTTTTACCACTACAATTTAAATTATGCTAAAGAATAATACATAATTGTTACTTAACAATAGTTTTATACAGAGATCATAATCTGCAAAGAAAATAATCCAGTATATTCCGTGTGTGAAGACAAAGTGTAGAGATAGCAGATGAATGTGTTAACTGGGATATATTCTTAAATATATTCTGAAGAATGAGGACCCAAAAGGAAAACATTCTTGCTAGAACAATCAGTTTAAGGAACAGGCTTAGTCATACAACTGAAATACCAGAGCACTAAAATTTAAATACACTTGGAAAAAAGCCAGAGATGTCTGCTCACCAACAAACATAAGTTTTAATTAAGCAAGCTATTTAAACAAATGTCATTTTAGCTCCAATATAAAATAAGGCTATAGTCATTTTTTCTAGAGAGATAGCTGTATGAAAAAAAATCCTAACCAAGTATTTTAAGGAAACAATGGTTACATGCTTGGATATAACAGTAACGTAAGCCCACAGTGTTTACTTTTCTCAGTCAAATCAACTTTAAAAAATCGACCTTGCCAGAAGCTTCCCCTGGGCACTGGGCATATACTAGTTTAGAGCGGATAAATCCTAACTTCCTGAGTCACGAGGATTAATTAGCAAATAGCTGAAACTATAAGGTGGGGAAAGTCAACAGTCTTAACAGCCACGGGAAGCCGGCTGCACGTCGGTGCACTGAGGCGCTCCGGGCGGGGCGGGCGCCCGGCCAGGTCACGCTGCCCGCATCCCTGCTGACGCGGCGGGACCAGCGCGGCTGGCTGCTCCGGACCGTGAGATCGGGGACGAAGATGTGAGACGTGAGAACCCAAGGGCAGGTACACGGAGCCCACAGGCCCCTTTCCGCGAGGGGGAGTGTGCGCAAGAAGACAGAAAAGGAGGGAGAAGAGGCCCTGGGCCCCAAGAGCAACCACGGATGGGGAGGGGCCTGTGGGGAGAGGACTCATTTAAGGAGACGAGCGAGCCTTAGAGGAACGGAGTCTGGAGCCAAGGGTCCCCGCAGGGCTCCAAGGCAAGCCAGCCCATCTGTCTCCTCCATGGATTCTGACCCCCAGCCCCGGCTCTTTCTAAGCCAAATGAACTAAGAGGGAAGCTCTTGCGGTCAAGAGGAGACGCAGACGAGGCAGGCAGTGCCCGGGCGTCCCAACCCTGCTTCTCTGTCTGATCGGCAGCACACACACCAGCCTCCCCTTCGGGCACTCGCTGCGGGCTGCCCACCGGCCAGGCGCCGCCTGCCTGCTCAGCCAGGCGATCGCATCAAGCCCCCCACCAACCCGCCACTCCCACCGCCCAGGGAGGAGGGCCAGAGCAGCGTCAGTCACAGTCACACAGGGTCGTCTGCCTCCCACCTTTGCCTTATGCATCACAGGCCGACAGCTTTGCAGGAGACAAGTCTCTTTTCAAAGACAAAATACTTATCAAGTGAAACGGAAAATCCCGTGAAGATGATCTGTCCTGGGTCTAAGCTCTCAATCACCTCACTGCCTGAAGGAGCAGAAATACCAGGAACAGTTTTCTTGGAGCCACAACTGGGGTAAAATAATTACATAAAATCACATTAAAGTAAACACATAAAATAACAAAATAGAGCAAAAGGTTTAAGAATTCTTTCAAAAGAAGGGGAGCACCCTGTGTTCTGAGTCAGCCCCCCAGGCCGCTGAGCGCGCAGTCTCCAACCCACCCCTCTCACCCTGCAAACCTTCTCCCTTCTTCTCTCTCTCCTCCTGTCCCCCACTTTCCTCTCCCTACCCCCAGGTTTAAGGAAGGCCACTGTCAGACAAAGCAGAGCAAGTATACACACAGAATGACTCAAACGCCTTTGAAGTGATTTTATTCCCACTTTTTTCTCTCCTTACCCATCAATTACTCCTTCACTCTGTTGACTCATGGTCACCCTTTCCCTTCACATTTTTAGCATGATTAATTTTATGAAAAACTCTTCAAATAGCATACTTTCCATCCACTAAAAAGGAACTCAGTGAGGCAAGAAAGGTAGGAGACTCACTTCCCTTCTGTCTCTGTTTCTCCTGAATATGTTCAGCATTTCAAGGGAAGAACATAAGAAAATCAACACAGAAGAAATATTTATAATATTGACATTTTAACCTAAAATCCACACACTTATTTTCCATTTCCTGTGAACTGGGCTGTGGGCACCCTTGCCATCTGACTCTGAAGGTTATGTGTGCATAGCCACTAAATGAAACCACCTTTGGAGGGTTGTTGGAGGGTTAAGTGACTTAAGCACGCGTGTGCATTATCCGCGCAAGGGACCAGGATGCACCCTGGGAGTGGACGATGCAGCCTTGTCCTCAAAAAGCTCAACTAGCGTTCTGAATTTTTAGCAAAGGCACTTTCCTTAAACTCATTCATCCAGTTTACAAGATGCTCCTCAGATGAGTGGTCCAGCCCAACACATCCAGTAGAGGGTGGGCCCCCACTAGCATCCATCGCAGGCCAGCACGGCGTTCCCATAGGGTCATCCTCGTGCGTTTCTATCCTCAGCTGTCAGCACCATGGGGCTTACACTCCAGGGACACGGGCCAACCCTCTGTATCCCTCCCCTACCGCCACCCCCCACAGTGGCCACGGTCACACAGACTGCCAGGCCAGACAGGCCCGTGGAGAGATGCTCCACATCACTGATTATCAGGGAAATGCAAATCAAAACTACCTCCTCAGGCCGGTCAGAATGGCCACCATTAAAACGTCGACAAGTAACAAATACTCAAGAGGCTGTTGGAGAAAAGAGAGCCCTCCTACAATGCTGGTGGGCATGTAGCCTGATGCAGACAGTAGGAAGAACAGCGTGAAGGTTCTCCAAAAAACTCAAAATACCAGGATTGGGAGCTCATGTACACCCGTGGCTGATTCATGTCAATGTATGGCAAAAGCAATACAGTATGGTAAAGCAAAATAAAGTAAAAATAAAAATTAAAAAAGAAAAACCTAAAAATAGAGCTACCACAAAGTCCTACAGTCCCACTCGTGGGCATAGATACGGACAAAACTGTAATTCAAAAAGATTCATGCACATCTATATTCTTAGCAGGACTATTCACAATAGACAAGACACAGAAATAATCCAAATGCCCATCAACAGATAAAAAGATAAAGATGCGGTGCACACATTCAATGAAAGACTACTCAACCATCCGAGAGACAGAGATGCCACTTGCAGCACTGTGGCTGGATCTGGAAATGACCACACTAAGTGAAGTAAGTCAGAAAGAAAAAGACAGACATCACATGATGCCGCGTAGAAGGAATCTAAAACACGACACAGCCGAGAGGGGTGGGATCAGGGGGCTGCGAAGGAGGCTTAAGAGGTGGGCATATACTTGTAGGTACACACACATATATACACTTATGGCTGATTCACACTGCTGTATGGCTGAAACCCACACAACACTGAAGGCAACTAGCCTCCAATTAAAATTTTTTTAACTAAACAATAAATAAGATATGACACAAATGATCTATGAAACAGAAACAGATTCACAGTCATAGAGAACAGACTGTGGTTGCCAAGGGAAGAGGGAAAGGGAGAGATGGAGCGGGCGTGTGGGGTTGGCAGCTGCACTGTTATACACAGGATGGGTAGACAGGGTCCCAACTGCACGGCACAGGGAACCAGGATCAGTATCCTCTGATAGACCAGAAAGGAAAAGAATCTGAAGAAAATGTATGTTGTTGTTTGGTTGTGAAGTCATGTCTGATTCTTTTGTGACTCCATGGACTGTCAGGCTCCTCTGTCCATAGGACTCTCCAGACAAGAATACTGGAGTGGGTTGCCATTTCCTTCTCCAGGGATCTTCCCGACCCAGGGATCAAACCCAGGTTCTCTTGCATCCCAGGTGAACTCTTTACCACTGAGCCACCAGAGAAGAAAATGTATATATCTGTATAACTAAGTCACTTTGCTGTACAGCAGAAATTAATACACTGTAAATCAATTATACTTCAATAAAAGTTTTTCTTGAAAACAGACTGGCAGACCAGCAGCCACCAAAGGGGCATCTTTTCATCCAGAACCTCACTTCCCTGGGACTCATCTCAGACATGGAAGAGTCTCGTCAGAGTCTTCAGCTCCGACATCCCACCCCAGCCCGCACAGCAGCCCCGCTCTACTCCAGCCTGCGCTGGGTCCACTCCCACGGGAGGCACGGGACACAGAGGAGGACACAGAAGCCAGGAGGAGGGCAGGCAGACTGCTGGCATGATGCTCTCCATAGAAGTCACAGCACACCTCCTCAGGAAAGCCACAAACAGCAGACCTCTAACCAACATATCAGAGGATGAGGGACAGAAATCCCAGCAGCAACAGAAACGCTCACAAACTGACCCTCAGATGGGGCAAGTGGATGACATGGCTCACTCGAAGGGCGTGTCAGGTTTGGGAAAAGATTCTGTCCATGGGTGATGAGAGAGAGGACTCAAACTTCTCACGTCACCTGACATTCCCCATGAAATACGCATCACTTTTATAGATGGTTATTAGATGCGATCATAGTATGGGCACCATCTCACTAGGCTACATGATGGTTTAAATAGGATCTCCAGGACAGCCTAAGAATATAACCACTTTTACCATAATGTTTCTATATGAGAAAACTCTCTCCAAGTCCCAAACAACAGACCTAAAATACTACCTCCCTCTAACTTCAGGATTGGCCATAAAAAGCAAAAAAAGGGGACTAAGTTAACTGTGAAATCCCATGGGGTCCTTCAGTTCAGTTCAGTCACTTAGTTGTGTCCGACTCTGTGACCCCATTAACTGCAGCACACCAGGCCTCCCTGTCCACCATCTCCTGGAGTTCACTTAAACTCACGTCCATCGAGTCGGTGATGACATTTATAGAATTACTGGATTGGTGGGACCCAATAATGCCAAGAAATTGTATGCACACGTGGTGCACATGTGTATTTCTGGGGAGAGCCTACAACAGATTCTCAAAGTGACCCATGGAACACAAATATTAATTAAGAAACACAACTATTAACTGTTTCACAGAGAAATGCAGAATCAACTTGTGGTTCACATTAAGTACAAGAAAACTAAACCTAGACTTCTGTCTATAACCCATCTTTATTCCCACCTAACTCCCCACCATCCACATAAACCTGACACCAGAACTTGCCTGCAATCTTGAAAGGAAAAAAAAGTTATTCAAAATTGCAGTTTTTAATGTCCAAACATGTAACCTGCGGAGATTTTTGAGAGTCATTAGACCCAACCAGTCCATTCTGAAGGAGATCAACCCTGGGATTTCTTTGGAAGGAATGATGCTAAAGCTGAAACTCCAGTACTTTGGCCACCTCATGCAAAGAGTTGACTCATTGGAAAAGACTCTGATGCTGGGAGGGATTGGGGGCAGGAGGAGAGGGGACGACCGAGGACGAGATGGCTGGATGGCATCACGGACTAGATGGACGTGAGTCTAAGTGAACTCCGGGAGATGGTGATGGACAGGGAGGCCTGGCGTACTGCGATTCATGGGGTCGCAAAGAGTCGGACACTCTCAATAAGAGGCTGGACTGAGGTCACAGGCCACACCACCATCACTGGCCACTCATCTCCAACCCCCAACAGGACCCGCAGGCCACACACCAAGTAGCAACAGATGCCTGAAATGAACGTGAAATACTCTAGAACTGTAACTCAGCAGCTGACACTGAAAGGTTTTTCTTCAGAGCCATATACTAAAGTTCTGTACAATAAATTAAAGTCTGCAAAACCATCCCAAGATGCAGAAGAAATACACACTGACCTTCATGAGATGCTGATTTATCCATTTTGTAAATGTTTTCTTTTGAACTTTGTCCCGTTCATCTGCAAGGGGGAGAAAAAATATAAAAGAAGGTTGGTAAAAATCCAGGAAGAGGAGACCTTCATTATCATTATGCAAAGAAAGAAAAGTAAGATGTTCAAAGGGTACTCTTTAGTGCACTTGAATTTTCTTGCTAAGTTTTGGCATCATGAGGTTTGAGAGACCTCTTCCTAACGCGGTGTCTCCCAGCACTGATCTCTGCTGCATCACCCCCTCCCCCCACGGCCACCAGGGAGCCCTCTCACCCCTCCGTCACCACCAGCTTAGGGCAAGCCCTTGCATGAACTTCCCAAAGCACTTGGTCACAGATTACATCCCACTTGGTCTTTAAGACCACAAAAGGTAGGGTCATTTCCATCTCACAGAAGAGGAAAAACCAGCGGTTAAAAGATTTGTCGACGATTATTTCACAAACATGCAAAGTTGAAAGGGATGACTGAATTCATGTCAAATTACAAACCAAGCGCCTTCTCTGTTAGATTCCCTGCGTTGAAGTACCTGGTAACAATGGAACACCTCACTAGATCCTTGGCATGTCCTGGTTTCTAGACATGGTTCAGAGAACAATGAGGGAGGTCTTATGATTTAGGAGGGAAAGCACTAGACTACTCTGGCTCATCAAGTTATCATTTCAAAGAGAACCCTGATCTCCAAGGCCTAGAGAGTAGGCTGGTAGCGGTGAAAACAATCTAAATGTCCACTAACAGATGAGTGGCTAAAGACGCAGTACACACGTACAATGGAATATTGCTGCTGCTGCTGCTAAGTCGCTTCAGTCATGTCCGACTCTGTGCGACCCCATAGACGGCAGCCCACCAGGCTCCCCCATCCCTGAGATTCTCTAGGCAAGAACACTGGAATGGGTTGCCATTTCCTTCTCCAATGCATGAAAGTGAAAAGTGAAAGTGAAGTTGCTCAGTATTGTCCGACTCCGCGACCCCATGGACTGCGGCCCACCAGTCCCCTGCATCCATGGGATTTTCCAGGCAAGAGTACTGGAGTGGGTTACCATTGCCTTCTCCGACACAACACAGCATATCAACTATAATCCTATAAAATTTTTTAAAAAAGAAAATGGTTGTCCTATGTATGAATTGTTGTCATATGTCCTATGCTTTACACTAATTTAAATATAAACAAAAAATCTTGTATATGTCAACTGGGAAAAATATCTTAGTTACTATTAACACAAAAAACACAAATAAAAAAGAAAAAGATGAGTATCATAAAGTATAACTGGGCAAAAAAGGCAAACAATAAAGATTAAAATTTATGAAATGAAATTAATAAAATTAATTTTAAAAACTGAAAAATGCCCACAGGTACTCAACCTCACTCGCAAATAATAATAATAAAATGACAATATATATAAATAGTTATATATATATATGTATATAACATAAAAATACATAAAATAAGAAAGTCATAAAAATAAGCTTTTTTACCTATCAAGTTGCCAAGATTTTATGAAAAAATAAATTGATATTGACCAGGGAACAGTGGAGCTTCCCCAGTGGCTCAGCTGTAAAGACTCTGCCTGCAGTGTAGGAGACCCCGAAGACACGGGTTCAGTCCCTGGGCTGAGAAGATCCCCTGGAGAAGGAAACGGCAACCGACTCCAGTATTCTTATCCGGCAAATCCCATGGACGGAGCCACCCGGGGGCTACAGTCCATAGGGTCTTAAAGAGTCGGACACAACTGACCAACTAAGCAAACACATACGTATATACGTGTACTGTTCAGTTGCTCAGTCAAGTCTGATTGGTTGCAATCCCATGAACTGCAGCACGTCAGGCTCCTCTGTCCCCCAACACCTCCCAGAATTTGTTCAAATTCATGTTCATTGAGTCAGTGATGCTATTAACCATCTCTTCCTCTGTCGCCCCGTACAATATACATATATATACTCACACAGTGGGTGTGTGTATACACACATACACATTGGTATTGGAAATGTACTTTGGTTTAAATCCTCTAGCACTTCACTGTCAACACTCTAGCCATGAGTCACATATATGGCTATTAAATTTTGAATTAAAACAAAATGAACGATTCAGTTCTTTGATTACCCAGTCACAACTCAAGTGTGCACTGGCTAACACTAAACAATACAGATAAAGAACATTCCCACCATCGCAAACATTTCTGCTGGAGAGTGCTGCTCTAGGACAATTTGCCAAAAAATATAAAAAGCCTTAAAAATATATGGAGAAGGAAATGGCAACCCACTCCAGTATTCTTGCCTGGAAAATCCCATGGACTGAGGAGCCTGGTAGGCTACAGTCCCTGAGGTCACAAAGAGTCAGACACGACTGAGTGACTTCACTTCACACCTTTAAAAAATTATCCATTTCTTACAATGATAAAGAATACTTTTAAAAAAAGCCTGCTTAAAAAAATATATATATATATACATATAGACGACGTATCCCAGCAAGCCCACTTCTAAAATTTATCCTACAACTAGAATGATGGCTGTGCACAAAATCTATCTATGACAATATAAATCAGAATAACTATTTCAAGACAAAAGTTTTGAAAAAAAAAAAATGTTCAATGATAAGGAAATGCATAAATAAATTTTAGTAAAGCAATCCAAAGATTTGTTCAGATCCACTTCTTTGCAAGCTACCTAGTGATGGCATGTTACTTCAGAGCTCTCTTACCCTTTAATGCCATCAAGAATGGAAGGGGGCAGACCACATAGTCTCTGTCATGTTTCACAAGCATTTGTTCCCCAAAGTATCCCCTGGAGACCCTTCCCACTTCCCATCAACGTCAGGGGGAACCAGAAAGACATCTGAACCGAGACTATCGCTGGGTACTGTCAATAATACATTCCCTTTCAGTGAGCAAACCTCTAGTCTAACTTTTGGGCTGCGGCACGAGGGATCCCACTTCTGCCAACCAGAGACTGAAGCAGTGCCTCCTGCGGTGAGCGTGGCGTCCCAACCAGCAGATCACCAGGGAACCCCCTAGTCTCATCCTTAACTTCACATTGGGTATTAAAGACTAGAAAAGCTGACCAAGGAGACAGAAGACTGCTGAATCTGAATATAAATGCTTAGAATTTATGCTAAAATCATTAAACTTGCCTTGGGACTTCCTGAGCAATCCAGAGTGATTAAGACTCCAAGCTTCCACAGGGGCGAGGGCTGAGTCACCAAGCCCCCACATGCCATGTGGTCTGTTGGGAGCCAGCGTGAGGAACTCCGCCCATGGCAAAGGTCATGAGGAAGGGGTCTTCGGCATACACAAAGGCGTGACCAAATCCCAGGAATTTCCCCTGCTCCTGAGCATCTTACCCCAAAACCAGAGTCTGTCCTGTACTCTCACCTACGGGGGGGCTCTCCCCCATAACTGTTTCTCTCCGAGAAGGAGTTAACGTGCAGCTCCAAGGCAGTAAAAATTCCTGGGCATTGACTAGAGTGTTTCAACTTACAAGACTCCTCTGAAGGTTATCTAGCCTGCCTGTATAGATTCCTCCGGCCACAACAGCCCTCCAACCTTGAGAGGCATGACTTGTTTTGACTTACTAAAGGCAAATTCTTGTGGGAAGTTAGAAATTATTAGTATAGTGGGTTGGTCAGGAATTATATTGATAAAAGGTTTTTTCATTTGTTGAGTCAATAATTGCTGCTAATTCCCTGCCCTAGGTGGGACAAGGGCGTCTCAGGTTAAGCCTCTCTGTGGACACATGAT
>SJYF01000023.1:10592079-10609068 GCA_006410515.1 Procapra przewalskii
AAGACAGTTACAACATGGCATCATTTATACGTGGAACGTAAGACACAAATGAACACGTCTACAAAACAGAAGATGTAAAGACCAGCCTGGAGGCTGGCTGCCAAAGGGGTGGGGAGGGGGAAGGCCTGGGAGTTTGATTTGGACTTTTTCCTTGTTTTTTTTTTTTTTTTGTCCTTGCCAAGTGGCTTGTGAGATCTTAGTTCCCTAACCAGGGGCTGAACTGGGGGCCAAAGCAGTGAAAAGTGCTGAGTCCTAATCACTGCACTGCCAGGGAAGCTAGAGTTGAGATGAGCAGATGCAAATTCTTATATATAGGATGGATGGACAGCAAGGACTACCTTAGAGCACAGATATTCAACACCCTATGACGGACCATAATGGAAAAGAACGTGAAAAAGAAGATATATATGTACACATGTACTAAGCCACTTTGCTGCACAACAGAAATTGATATAACACTGTAGATCAACTACACTCCAACAAAAATTTTTTTAAAGAGGAACACTGAAATTTTCACATACCATAAAATCAAGTGTCATAAAAGAGCATTTTGAAAAGTACTCATCATCGGTTCTCCTTTGCCTCTAGACACAAAGAGATCATCACCCTAAAAAAAAAATCACAGAAATTTTACTACAAGATGGAGAGTCATTTCAACTGATACACTGGGACTGTTCAGCAGAACCATGTAACTCTGCTAGCCACACTACTATCTAGAGAGAAATTTACAAACTGCTTTATTCCTTTCCCTCATCAGTTCATGGAAGGCTCCTCTAGGGAAGAAAAGACACCTTTTCAACCTGACATCAAAGCCACAGGACCAGCTATGGGAATGCGGAGTAGGCTTCAGAAGGGCAGACTGTGGGAGAGGAAGGAGCCAGGGGCCGGACCAAAGGTCAGAGGATGCCCCCTGCCCAGGCCTCAGTGAGGGGAGCAGGAGGTGAGAAGTGGCGTGGAGGCAGAAAGCGGCTCTGGGGCGTGGAGGCAGAAGGCAGCTCTGGGGCGTGGAGGCAGAAGGCAGCTCTGGGGCGTGGAGGCAGAAGGCGGCTCCCAGCCTCCCCTCCAGTCACCTTGGTCGCTCTGGGCACAGACTGAACACAGCAGGACCTGCGAGCCCGGCCAGAGGTCCCCTGGGGCTCTGAACGAGGCAGCAGAGCAGGTCACCTGGGCAGACCTCGCAGGGGCTGCAGCCCCCCAGGACCGCAGGGACAGTCAAGGAAAGGAAGGACATGGCCTGAGCCACAAATGAGCCCCAAGTCCATGTGACTGACTTGGAATCAGCAGCCGGCAGCATGCCAGGGACAGGCATCGGGCAGGGCAGAGGTGCCAGGGGAGCCAGGGGCACTGAAGGGGATGAGCAGGCTGGGGGGTCAGCGCCTCTCCCTGGAGCTGGAGGCAGGGCGGGGCGAGCAGCAGTTGGACCGGGTGACACAGGACCACAGAGCCTTTCACACGGCCGCGCACACTGCGCCTGGGAACAGCACAACTGTGCGCGTTTCCTCTACCAGGCAGAGGCTGGGCTCACCGAAGATACCAGAGAAGCTGGAGAACGAAACAAACAACTTCCACCCTTTTTTTTCAATGTTCTTTCCCATTATGGTTTATCAAAGAACACTGAATATAGCTATTTGTGCTATACAGTAGGACCTTGTTGTTTATCCATTCTATGTATCATAGCTTCCATCTGCTAACCCCAGACGCCCAGTCCCTCCCTCCCCACCTACCCCTCCTCCTTGGCAACCCCCAGTCTGCTCCGTCTGCGAGTTCTGTTTCATGGGTAAGTTCAGCTGTGTCCAATTTCAGATTCCACATGTTAAGTGATACAGGGTCTTTGTCTTTCTCTTTCTGAGTCACTTTGCACGATGCCCTCTAGATGCATCCGTGTTGCTGCACATGGCATGATTTCATTCTTTTTCATGGCTGAGTAATATTCTAGTGAGTGTGTGTATACACATCCTCCTCATCCATTCATCTGCCGATGGCCACTTAGGTTGTTACTATATCCTGGGTATTGTGAATAGTGCTGCTATGAACACAGGGGTGCGTGGACCTTTCTGAATTATGGTTTCGTCCAGCTATGTGCTCAGGGGTGAGGTCGCTGGGTCAGACAGTAGCTCTGTTTTTGGTTTTCTGAGGAGCCTTTGTACTGTTTTCCACAGTGACTGCACCGACTCCCATTCCCACCAGTTGTGTCAGAGGCTTCACTTTCAACAGAAAATATCTTCTTTGCATTTTCAAGTTTAATTGTAAATCAAATCTTTCCACCCTGCTACACAGGCAGAAAAGTCACTTTTTACAGAGAACAACAAGTCAAAATAAAAATTCTGCAGTCACTGTACATGGTCTAGGTTAGAATCAATGTCTCACAACTACTTCAGTCTTGAGCCAGAAAGAGCTAAAATATGCATTCAGACTGTTTCTACTCTAAAACAAAAGGGGGAGAGTAGGGAGCAAAGTAGGGGAAAAAAAAAAAGAGTCCACTTTCAGAAAAGCAGAACCTCAAACAATGCAACTCTGAAGCACTGCGAGACAGTGACAGAGAAGGCTACCATGCAGCCACCGGAAAACGGGACTGCTCTTTTTCAGGAAAGGCTTTGGGGGTCGACCCAAGACAGTGACTGTCTGTACATGGCCATGAGCTATAAACCTCAGACGTCCCTACAAACCCAATGTTTATAAGGAGTGGGAGGGGAGAAATAGCTGACAGCCTCATGTGAACACAACTGCAAATCAGCAAAATGCTTTCTAATTGTTTTCCATGTTGGAACGCATCAGGTAGGTAGATTACACTGTTCTTCCCAAACTGACAGCATGTAGAGGAGAAGGCGATGGCAGCCCACTCCAGTACTCTTGCCTGGAAAATCCCATGGATGGGGGAGCCTGGTGGGCTGCAGTCCATGGGGTTGCCAAGAGTCAGACACGACTGGGTGACTTCACTTTCACTTTTCACTTTCATACATTGGAGAGGGAAATGGCAACCCACTCCAGTGTTCTTGCCTTGAGAGAATCCCAGGGACGGGGGAGCCTGGTGGGCTGCTGTCTATGGGGTCGCACAGAGTTGGACATGACTGAAGTGACTTAGCAGCAGCAGCAGCAATGGCAACCCACTCGAGTACTCTTGCCTGGAGAATCTCATGGATGGAGAAGCCTGGTAGGCTACAGTCCATGGGGTCGCTAAGAGTCGGACACAACTGCGCGACTTCACTTTCATGCATTGGAGAAGAAAATGGCAACCCACTCCAGTGTTCTTGCCTGGAGAATCCCAGGGACAGGGGAGCCTGGTGGGCTGCCTTCTATGGGATCGCACACAGTCGGACATGACTGAAGCAATTTAGCAGCAGCAGCCAGAGCTGGCTGCTAATTCTCTTCCTTAGCAACGGAAACTCTGATTTTGATGAGTCTCACTGTTGCTTGGGGGCAGGGGGGCACTCTTTCTAGCCTTGCTTCGCAGGCATGGCCAAATGACGGTGATCTGATCAATGAAATGAAAGCAAACGTGTGCTGTGGCAACTTCTAGGAATTTTATATGAAAGATGCCCAGCTCCCCTGTATCCCTTCTTCCCTCTTTCTCCCTTCCTTTCTCTTGGCTGACCTGACGGATGAAGTTCAAGCAACATCCCGAACCAGAAGGCAGCCTCCTAAGTCTGGGCCGTTGACAGTGGCAGTGTTTCCAGTATTGGTGCGGAGCCAGCCTGGGTTCCACATTAGAGAGAAGTAAACGACATTCCTGTTAAGTCCCTCTTATTTCGTTTTCATTTGCAATTTAGCATTATTATTGGCTGATTCTAATCCTACCCAAAATTCAGTTTTCCAGCAAATCTGCTACTGAGAACTCCTTGAAACTGAAAATCTCCTAGGAAAGAAAAAGACACTATTTACAAAGTATAAAGCAAAGAATTCAGTATATAAGTGAAATAAGTCAGAAAGAGAAAGCGAACACCTATAAGATATCACTTATAGGTGGAATCTAAACTAAGACACAAAGAGCCGATCTCCAAAACAGACACGCAGACAAGAGAACAGACCTGTGGGTGCTGGCGGGGGCGGGTGGGGCATGAAGCAGACACACAGACAGGACAACAGAATGCGGGCTCAGGGAGGGTATGTGGGTGGGTTCAGGGTTTGGGGTTAATAGATGCAAGGGATTACATACGGAATGGACAAAACCTTGGTCCTACTATAGAGCACAGGGATATTCAGTATCTTGTGATAAACCATAAAGGAAAAAAATTTTAACTGGATCACTTTCCTGTACAGCAGAAATAAACACAATATTGCAAGCCAACTACACTTCAATTACAACAAAGGAATTTAGTAAACTCAGCACAACTCTTCACACACCCTCCCCTCCCAAAGAAATGGCTCCCTTAATTTTTAGCTGGGGGCATGGTCACCAGCAACAAGTTCGCCCTCCCGGCTCCCCTGAGCTCCACGTGGCGTGTTTCAGCTATGTTTTCGCCCACCCGACGTCAGCAGACGTGGCTGTGCTACTTCCCGGGCGTGTCCTTCAGGAGGAGGGCAGTGTCTTTCTGCATCCTTGGTCCAGACAGCGGGATCAGCTGTGGTGGGCAAACACGTCAGAGCCACAAGAGGCTGACAACCTCGGAAAGGAAGCAAGGAGATGGCAAAGGTCGCTGTCCCCATCCCTGGGGCTGGCAACCACTCCAACACGGAACTCAACCACCTTGACAGTGACTAGGACGACTCTGTGCCTACAATGAATTTTATATTGTCAACGACTGCATATCTTCTGCATCCACGAGTGTCTATGAACATCAGAACTCCTAGCAGAGTACAATCCTTCCACCCCCGTGCCGACCTTTCTGGTTTGGTGCACTGAGGGCTTCTGAGCCCAGACGATAAGGAACGTTGACACAGCCCAGAACTTGCAGCCTGAAAACAGAGAGCTCCAGACGCGAATGCAATTATGGGGGGGCCCGAAGGACCCCCATCGCGGCTACCTTCCCCAGAGACCCCACCGTGACCAAGGGAAGCGGCCACTCCCCCGCCTCGCCGTCAGCTGTGTACACGAGCAGAGCAAACCCCACAAACCCAACAGCGTCACAGAATCGTGCCACTCTATCATTTAGTACACACTGGATACACCCTTCTTTTTTAAACAATTAATGGACAACAGAACTTTTACCTCCTCAAACCCAAACAAAGCAAAGCATGTAAAAGGAGCACTGGTTTCTTTATGCTTCTGCAAAACAAGAAAGCAAACTCTGAGATACAGTTTCACAGGAAACTGGAAGTCTGATCATCTCAAAACACATTCAAGGGGGAAACCCTGGCAGTCCAGCAGTTAAGAATCTGCCTTCCAGTGCAGGGCATGGGGATTTCAATCTCTGTGAAGAACTCAGACCCCACAGGCGGCAGGGCCCTTCAGCCTCTGCACCAAGACAAAGAGCCCACGCACCACAGCCAGCCCTCGATGCAGCCAAAGATAAACTAAATAAGTGCATAAAAAAACAAATTCAAAACCACACGTGACTCTGAAATCAAAATCTATGAATGTAGAATTCACAAAATAAGGGTGTCAAAAATGGAGTTAAAATCAGGTTCCACAACCTACCAGCTGTGTGACCTGGGGAAGTGACTTTACTGTCCCTGAGCCTTGCAGACTCAGGTCTGCAAGATGGAACAAGCTCCAAAAGAGGCCAAGACTGTACGACACCCGACCTGTGTCCACTGGCTCCTCACCAATTCAGGGACCACCTGGTCACTATAATGACCACACACACTGCCAGAACTCATCACAGCTTCCTTCCCAGACCACAGAAGTTCGTTTAGCTTCCAAAAGGCTACATGCAACTGTGCTTGGATTTTAACAAATGGAGTATATAGACAATATTTAGTGAAATAGAAAATCGCAGATTCTCTTTGACAGAATTAGACCATCTGGGGAGTTGCTGCAAACAGAGGGCACACAGTGTATAGTACACTGTGTATAGTGTATACAGCGTGTTTAGTGTGTACACTGTGTATAGTGTACACTGTACACACTGTGTATGTACACACTGCATATAGTGTATGCACCATGTATAGTGTGTACACTGTACACACTGTGTGTGTACACAGTGTGTATAGTGTACACACCATGTACAGTATGTACACCATGTATAGTGTGTACACACCATGTATAGTGTGTACACACTGTGTATAGTGTACACACTCCCAAGAAAAAGCCACACACGGCATCCTCTCCAGCGCCTTCATCTGTCCATCATGGCCAGGCCGACAGAACACTGCGTCACCCGCGGACGGGCGCGGTCCTCAAGGCGCCCACGGTGCCTTCCACTGGATAGACCAGAGACAGCAAGGCGGCCGACTAGGACCAGCACGCCTCTCCCATGAGATCGGGACTCATCCCAGGTGACCACCTACACACAGCAGCTGAGATGGGAATGGCTCACTGAATGACTAACACTTCCACTACTGAGGGGGATAAATTCGAAGTCTGGGATTAACATATACACACTACTATATATAAAACAACCAGTAAGGACCTACTGAATGAACAGCACAGGGAACTCTGCTCACCTAAACTGAAAAACAATTTGAGAAAGAATGGATACTTGTATATGTATAATTGCATCACTCTGCCATACACTTGAAACAAACAAAACATTGTAAATCAACTAGAGTCCAATATAAAATAAAAACTAAAAAAAAGTTTTAATTAAATTAAAAAAATTTTAAGAGTTGTGTTTGTGGTCTGTGAAACATCATTTAAAGGAGCTTTATTACCTAATTTAAAGGAGATCTCACCTGCAAGATGGCTATGCATTTAGCTACCCAGGAAAACCTTTTTTTAAAGAGCTTTTTACTATGGAAAAACCTAAAAAAAAAATACTGGGAAGAGTAAAACGAGCTGCTACATATGGGTGCCTATGCATATCATCAGCTTCACCAATTATCAATAGGGACTTCCCTGGTTAAGAAGTCAGTGGTTAAGAATCCACCTTGCAATGCAAGGGACGCAGGTTCGATCTCTGGTCCGGGAACTAAGATCCCACGAGCTGCAGAGCAACTGAGCCCCTGAGCCATAGCTACTGAGCCATCACCAGAGAGTCCACGCGCCACCCTGCATGACCCAAGGAAGATCCCACGAGCCACAAGTGAGACCTGACACAGGCCGATGAGTTAATGACAAACAGGACGGAGTGGGGAGGTTTAAAAAGGAGGGGATACATGTATACTTATGGCTGATTCACACTGTTGTACAGTGGAAACCAATACAATACTGTAAAGCAATGATCCTCCAATTAAAAACAAATTTTTTAAAAAAATTATCCACACACAGACACCCCTGGTCCATCAAATCCCACCCAGTCTTTCTCCCAGAAATTGTGTCAATAAATCTCAGAAAGCACATTACTTCATCCAGAAACCGTTCGGCACGTGTCTCTAACATTAAGGATTTCCTTAATATCATGAAATACAGTGTTCGGATTCCGCAGACCACCTGCAAGCGTCTTTTCGGCTCCTCCCCTGTGAGCCAACGCCCTGCAGTGCGGGTACGTCCCTCAGCCACCGAGGTCTCTCCCCACCTTCACTTCCTCGCAATTTATCTGCTGAAGTAACGGGATCCTTTGTCCCAGGGTCTCCCCAAAGGTGACCTCTAAGGACTGCATTCCCACAGTGTCATTTAGAATATCCCTAATGTTTCATGGCAACTGGAAGCTGGATCAAGTCCACTGGTGAGATTTAAGCACATAAAGCCTGATCATCTCTTTAAGTCAGCACCTAGACTGCATCACACCTTGGAACTCAGTCTACTGAAGCAAAATTATCTCTATAAAAAGAATCTTCCATTCCTTAAATATGTTTTCCCTGAGGTATAGGCATAGTTCATACAAGTAAATGCTTGGTTCTTATCCTTTATTTCAAGTTTTCAAAATACTAAGTGGGTTCCCTAGACTCTTCTAGGACTGGGTGGCTGATGGACCAAGAAGGGAAGGAGATACGGAGGGCAGCTTTATATTCCCCTACGTCTAGGTTCTGATGAGCCACACATTGAGTCAGGGGAAACATGAGAAAAGCGCAGCAGAGAGGAAAAATGCTCCGTTCTGACCACAGTTAGTCAAGAAAGTAGATACACTGGTCTAAATTTCTCTTATACTTTAGCTGTTTTGGTTCTGGTATATATCCTTTGGTTTACAGTTAGCAAATCTTTCTGGTAAGCCAGATGCTAATTACTAAGGGAAAATTCGACAAAACTTGAAAAAAGCAAAAAGATTTTTTGCCTTTTAACAAAAATAATATGTTGGTTTTTCCTTCCTCCTTCAAGTGGTAAGTTAAAAAAAGAACACTCTGCAGAAAGAGTGTGATCTTGTTTCTCAAAAAAACTTACGATATAAATTGTATGTATGTGTGTGTGTGGAAACTAAAAAGTGTGAATGCATGGTTTCATACATTTTATAAGAAACTGAAGGGAGAGTATAAACCATATGCACCAGTTAGCACAGGGAAAGTGGTACAGAGAACGAAACAACTGTGTCTTGACCTGTTTGTTGCAACAAACTTGTGTTGCTTTCCAAACTGAAAGCGATGACTTTGTGCAGCAATTTACACGCTACACAGTTTTCAAAGCCCAAAAATGATGGGAGATTCCTTTATTTCCAGATGCTGAAAGACCATCTCTGCCATGATAAGCTAGCAAAGAGACAAAGGAGAATTTCCTGGGCCTCCGTGGGCACTGCTGAAGGGCTGATGAGTAAAGTGACAAAAGTCTACAAAACCACTTCATCAGCCACTGCAGGATAAGTGATTAGCTAACACCTTTTATTTTGCGCAGGAGGAGACCCTCAAAGGAATAAGTGACCCTCTTTTTATAGGCAGACAATAGGCCCTATATATCAGAAACATAGGCACTATAGCTTTGAAACGTTTCTACCTGCTTTCTTAAACAGAATTACAATGACTTAAATTATTAAACTCTCCATGGACTACGCAGTCCATGGGATTCTCCAGGCCAGAATACCTCCAGGGGACCTTTCCAACCCAGGGATCGAACCTAGGTCTCTCACATTGCAGGCAGACTCTTTACCAGCTGTGCCACCTGGGAAGCCTGGTATTTAAATAAGGTTTAAGACCTTTATTAAGAAATACAGCAATTTATGGCTATTTATCCAAATGGCTCAACCAAAAAGCTACCACAACTTCAGTGACTCAGTCACTGGAGAAACTGGAGGAAGAAAAGGTGAGAAGGAAGGCAGAAGCTGAGCTGATGGACGGGTCACGCAGGCCCCTGCCACCCCGTGGGCTCTGATCCACCACAGCACAAAGATACATAAAGATAGTCCTCTGAGCCGTGACAGATGGATTCAAAACAAACCCGACTCCAACAGACTAGGGGATATTAATTCAGAACCTTTAAATGAAAATTTAAACATATCCTACAGACACAGAATTCGGATATAGATTAGTCTGAAATCTACCCACTAGGCAAATAAATACCAACACAGCACACAGTATAACTACCTTTTTTGGAGATGCTGGGGGATCTTAGTTCCCTGACGAACAGAGACAGAGCCCATGCCCATGCCCCTGTTTGGAAGCTCAGAGTCCTCAGCACTGGACCACGAGGGAAGTTCCTATAACTACCTTTTTAAGGAAAAAAGAATCAAATGAGCTGTAATGATTCCAATAACACTAGTGAAATCAAAGGATGGTTCTACATACAGTGTGCCTCATTCAGATGTCATCTGTCAATCACGTCCTTCCTGCATCCCTGGTCTTTCCATCATAGCAACAGTGTTTCATTGAAGGATCAACCCTTCTGGAGTTCAGGGTTTCTTTTGGGGGTGATAAAGATATTCTATATGTGATAATACTATTGGTTGCTCAATTCTATGAATATTGTAAAAACCACTGAATTGTACATTTTAAACAGGTGAACTGTATGGTATGCAAACTGTTTATCTCAAAAAAGCTATTACAAAAAGAAAAAAAAAACAGGGTGTACTTAGTTCTCTATAAACATGTTTTTTACAGAAACAAACATATAGACTAATTCATGCTTTAAATGGGATTTTGACTATAGAAAGATGACACTTTCAAACAAGACTGCAGAAAAAGGACTTTCATGAGGTGTCTTAATTTTTTACACAGGAAAAGTGACAGACTCATTCCCTAACTTCAAGTAAAATCCAGCTTAATGCATGAAAAAGTACATTGTGTATTACCAATCTACTTATTGATGTTAAACATGCAGCTTTTATTTTTTTTAGCTTTCAATTTTGAAATTTCAGACTTACCAAAAAGAAGTCATAAAAATCACATGAAGAATTCCCATATATCCCTTCATCTGCACACTCCAAATGTT
The DNA here is from genome assembly GCA_006410515.1 of Procapra przewalskii. Classification (NCBI taxonomy): domain Eukaryota; kingdom Metazoa; phylum Chordata; class Mammalia; order Artiodactyla; family Bovidae; genus Procapra; species Procapra przewalskii. Next base: position 10,602,410 of record SJYF01000023.1, read on the forward strand.
AAGATCATTCTCTACTGTAATATTAGCAACCTACTAAAATGACATAAAATGACAAAATGATACAACAGAAGAAACAAAAAAATTATTAAAGAAGAGTTTAAGAGATTAAACTCAAGTTGAAGAGATTAAAGAGATTTCCATACATCCCAAGGTTTCTTGGAGGCAGGATGAGATCAGAAGTCAACATGGGCCTGAATGGCAATACACTCTTTTAAAGGCTTCTCTCTGGCTAATTACTAAAAGGGAATCCCAGCTGCACCGTAGACTGAATGCAGCTGCCAGGAGCTGAAAACAAGATGCCCTAGAAGGATGCACTGGGTCCAGGAAATGAAATCTCACTGCTGTCCTCCCAAGAGTCAGGGGCAAATATACTACTTGCTGCAGTCACAGCCACCTGGTACCAAATGCCTTCAACACAAGAGGTCCATCAGCACGCAGCGCGCCTTCAGTTCACACCACACCACGGTACTAGTCAGTTACGTCTCCATAAAGCTGGAAAAGTTACTTGTGCGACTACTGAAAAGTACAAGATACCTACACTTCACCTTCAAAGATTCACACAAGCATGGGGAGGAATCCTGGAATCTTAGGTTAAAAAAAATCCATGAAAAAGGCAAGCTTGAGCTTTCATAAGAGCACTTAAAATTCCTTCCAACAACTTGGAAAAGGATTAACTGGGTTCTCATTGACACTTCAAGAAACAAGGTCTTACATCATAATCACTTTTAGCAAATAATTGTATACAGGAACTTGACTTACATATGAACTGACTACAGCTTTTGTTTTCAGTACTCACTGACGATTCCTTAATGGACCTCACAGCCGAGTATCTGAAACCCCAAAAGCAATTTCTATTAGTTTCCCAATCTTCTGCCTCCTCAGGACACAAATGTCAACCTGAGGCCCTGGTGTGGAAACTTTCAAACAGGCTCACAGAGCTCGAAAGGGAGCAGTGGCTTTAGGAGCCGCCTTGTGTGGTCTGAGGGCCTGCCCTGCCCCGGCAAAGATCGCCCAGCAGAAAACGGGCTTTAAAAGCAGCTCCTCCAGGCTCCAGGACCACAGCCGCCTTTGAAAGCCCTGCTCAGTCTCCTCTGCTCACAGCTCATACCACATCCCCCAGCATCCTCTGTGCATGTCTCTCTTCCAATCATACCTCTTTGAAGACAGGAACCCTACCTTAACTCCTCAGACTCTCTTCTTTCAACGTCATTCACTCAAAAATGTTTGCTTAACAAGACAGTAAGGACAAAAACAAAGTTGATTTTTTTCTTGATTACTGTATTTGTTCAACAGGGACTTATTTTAATGCCTACTATGTCCTGTACAATGGGTAAAACAAATCTATGAGAGTAACACCTTTACAGAAAGTAGTTCCATCTTGTTTATCCTTAGGAATTTGGCACCTGTGGCCATGTGTTCTAATTTTGTCCTTAAATATTCCAGTCATATTCACAAAAACATTAATTCAGGCCTCAGCTCTCTGATCATTTACCTAATTATGTCAAAGTGCCTCTTCTCTCTGCCTGGATCAAGTCAACATGTCCCAGATTTTCTCTACAATCAATAAATTGAGAAAGAGAGAGAGAAGGCCTTAAAGAGGGTCACATTGTAAACTACCATTTCCCTCAAGAAACATGGTCTAATCTCATGAGGAACTCTCATTCTCTATCACCTACACTGTTCACCGTTCGAGAATGTACTCAGAGTAAGTACAAACCTAAGGTTTGAGGATATTTTCGTTATTATCATGGAAGCTCCACTCTAATCTAACTGAGCACTATAAATACACAAATTAATAATAATCCACCTGAACTGACTCCAGTTCAGTAATAGGAAGTCCCCCACCCATCTAACCACCTGTTTCTTAAAGGCAAAACTTTCCAGCACGAGCACACATGCACACACATACTTACATGCACACACACACATGCGGTCCCAGGTGCTCTGCAAAGACACAGGGACACAGTCCTGTTCTGACCACTCCTGCCTGGACAGGAGACTCAAAGAGAAAGTCACTCAGTCATGTCTGAGACTCTTTGCGAGCCCGTGGACTATACAGTCTGTGGAATTCTCCAGGCCAGAATACTGTGGTGGGTAGCCCTTCCCTTCTCCAGGGGATCTTCCCAACCCGGGGATCGAACCCAGGGATCTTCCCAACCCAGGGATCGAACCCAGGTCTCCCGCCCTGCAGGAAGGTTCCAGGAGCCTCTCTGAAAATCACAGCACAACTGTCCTGTGCCCCCCAGTGGCTACACTGAAAAATGCAAGTCAGCAGGAGCAAAGCAAGCAGCACCTTTTCAAGACTATTTCTGATCAGACCACTGTAACAGCAATAGCGTGTCTTCTCCCGGCCAGACACTCCCTTGGGTCACTGACCCCTGCCTTCGGTGCCACCACAGGCTGGCCCTGCCTTGCTCCCCAGTACCGCTGGTCTGGGGTCTTGGGCCGCAGGCTCAGGTCTCTGCTCCCCAGCCAGCCACCCCATGGTTCCCATCTGTTTGAGGCCAAGGACCCTGTTTCATCCAGCTTTGTACTCCCAGCAAGCACACTCTCCAGCAGAGAGGAGATATTCAAATATTTGGTTAAAAAAAAAAGGGAAGAAAATTGGAACAGAAAGGAGGAAGGAAGGGAAGAAGTAGAAGACGACAAATTCAGATCCAGCAAAAACGCACGTGACTGCCGGCTCCGGACGCGGGATGGGCAGAGTCTGGCTCATCACGTGCAGGCAGCTGGGGTCCACACCGCAGAGACCCCATGACGCGGACACCCCATGGCCTTACCCAAAGCTCCTCAGGTCAGGGGGGAAGTGCCCACCTTCATTGACAGGAGACTTTCCAAAGGTCTCCACCGCCTGTGCCACCTCACACCTCCTCCACTTTGGGTTTAAAACAGAGTCTCCACTTCACAGATATGGACAGATATGGACACCGAAATGCCATCACTTAATGCATCGCATCACCGAAATGCGAGTGTTCTCGTCAACCACCATCCTAGAATTATAGAAAGATGTGACTGCAGGAAGACTTACGACTTCCAAGAAAAGTGGTGAATCCCAACCAACCATCTGGCAGAAAGAATACAGGCCAGAGACCTATGCCAGGGCATCAAGGGAACGGTCGTGGCATCAAGGGATGTGCAGAAGGCTGACACGCAAACTGAGGACTGAGTCGGGGCAGAGGTGTAAGGGGAGCAGAAGTCAGCCAGCCTCGAGAGCAGAGCCGCAGGGGTGGAGAAGGACGCATTCTGAGACCTGATGGTGTTTGGAGGCACCACTAGACAGACCCCAGTTAGAGAAACTGCCAGGGTCTGGAAGAAGACCCTCGGGGTCTGAGTGAGACTTTAATTCCTCATCCCTGACAACCAGCAACAACGACAACTTTCTTCAGCAGGAAAAAAGGCATCTGTCCACTCAAAGAAAAACACTTAAACTGGTCACTTAAAAACACCTGCCAGATACAGAGAACAGATTTGTGGTTGTCAAGGGGGAAGGGGAAGGTGCAGGGAAGGACTCAGAGTCTGGGATTAGTCCATGCAAACTGGTACACACAGGATGGATAGACAGGGTCCTGCTCTAGACAACAGGGAGCCAAATGTATTATCCTGGGAGAAACCAATCATCTGAGTGCAGAGTTCCAAAGAATACCAAGAAGAGATAAGAAAGCCTTCCTCAGTGATCAACACAAAGAAACAGAGGAAAACAACGGAATGGGAAAGACTAGAGATCTCCTCAAGAAAATCAGAGATACCAAGGGAACATTTCATGCAAAGATGGGCTCAATAAAGGACAGAAGTGGTATGGACCCAACAGAAGCAGAAGATATTAAGAAGAGGTAGCAAGAATACATAGAAAAACTATACAAAAAAGATCTTCAATACTCAGATAACCACAATGGTGTGATCACTCACCTAGAGCCAGACATCCTGGAATGTGAAGTCAAGTGGGGCTTAGAAAACATCACTACAAACAAAGGTAGTGGAGGTGATGGAATTCCAGTTGAGCTGTTTCAAATCCTAAAAGACGATGCTGTGAAAGCGCTCCACTCAATATGCCAGCAAATTTGGAAAACTCAGCAGTGGCCACAGGACTGGAAAAGGTCAGTTTTCATTCCAATCCCAAAGAAGGGCAATGCCAAAGAAATGTTCAAATGACTGCACAATTGCACTCATCTCACACGCTAGCAAGATAATTCTCAAAATTCTCCAAGCCAGGCTTCAACAGTATGTGAACTGTGAACTTCCAGATGTTCAAGCTGGATTTAGAAAAGGCAAAGGAACCAGAGATCAAACTGACAACACCCAACGAATGATGAAAAAAGACAGTTCCAGAAAAACATCTACTTTTGCTTTACTGATTATGCCAAAGCCTTTTTGACTGTGTAGATCACAACAAACTGTGGAAAATTCTTCAAGAGATGGGAATACCAGACTACCTGACCTGCCTCCTAAGAAATGTATATGCAGGTTATGAAGCAACAGTTAGAACCAGACATGGAACAGACTAGTTCCAAATCGGGAAAGGAGTAGGCCAAGGTTGTATATTGTCACTCAGCTTATTTAACTTCTATGCCGAGTATATCATGCAAAATCCCGGGCTGGATGAAGCACATGCTGGAATCAAGATTGCTGGGAGAAATATCAATGACTTCACAAACACAGATGACACCACCCTTAAAACAGAAAGTGAAGAGGAACTAAAGAGCCTCTTGATGAAAGTGAAAGAGGAGAGTGAAAAGCTGGCTTAAAACTCAACATTCAAAAAACTAAGATCATGGCATCCAGTCCCATCGCTTCATGGCAAATAGATGGGGAAACAGTGGCTGATTTTATTTTGGGGGGGCTCCAAAATCACTGCAGATGGTGACTGCAGCCATGAAAGAAAAGACACTTGCTCCCGGGAAGGAAAGCTAAGACCAACCTAGACAGCATATTAAAAAGCAGAGACATTTCTTTGCCAACAAAGGTCCATCTAGTCAAGGCTATGGTTTTTCCAGTGATCATGTATGGATGTGAGAGTTGGACCGTGAAGAAAGCTGAGCACCGAAGAATCGATGCTTTTGAACTCTGGTGTTGGAGAGGACTCTTGAGAGTCCCTTGGACTACAAGGAGAACCAACTAATCAATCCTCAAGGAGATCAGTCCTGGGTGTTCACTGGAAGGACTGATGTTGAAGCTGAAGCTCCAGTACTTTGGCCACCTGATGTGAAGAGCTGACTCATTTGAAAATACCCTGATGCTGGGAGGGATTGTGGGCAGGAGGAGAAGGGGACGACCGAGGATGAGATGGTTGGATGGCATCACCGACTTGACAGACATGAGTTTGAGTAAGCTCCGGGAGTTCATGATGGACAGGGGGGCCTGGTGTGCTGCAGTCAATGGGGTCACAAAGAATCAGACATGAGTGAGCAACTTAACTGAACTGAGGAACACACATGAAAAAAAAATAGGAAAAAAAATGTATTTCTGTATAACTGAGTCACTTTGCTGCACAGCAGAAATTAAAACAGCACTGCAAATCAGCTACACTTCAAAAAAAACAGAATAAAAACACTTGAATCAGTTCCTCTCAGAACTGACTAAATTTGGTTTGGGATCTGCTATTTTTCGTGAACTGCTTGTGGGCAGAGAAAATCTGAGCCTAGCTGCTTTGTCCTGCTCAGCTGGGCACACACACCCCAACTTCCCAGCACCAGAACCTGCCAATCAGGAGCACTGCAGAAGAGAAACCTTGCATTCGAAGATTCACTAACTGAAGCCCCATTCCACATTTGCTGAAAATGTACTCACCTGAGACTTTTAAGTCAAAGGCGACTTACTTCTTCAAGGTAGAAAAATATCTCTTTTTATAGATAAATAAATCACAACAAAGGCAAATATCATGATGCCCAGATCCTCAACGTCACTGACAATGCATTGCCTCTTATAACATTCATTCTTTTGACGCTCATTTGACACCTACTACATCACTGACTCGATGGACGTGAGTCTGAGTGAACTCTGGGAGCTGGTGATGGACAGGGAGGCCTGGCGTGCTGCGATTCATGGGGTCGCGAAGAGTCGGACGCGACTGAGCTACTGAACTGAACCGAACATGCCAAGTAGCTACCCGCCCAGGTAATAGGATACACAGGTGGGTAAACTGATCTGCTTTGAAGTCCTGGCTATGGTGTTGCTCTGGAAAACAGCACCATGAACTTTCTAAAGTCTGAAGTCTCTCATTTCAGACACACAGGCCTTTCTCCGTCATTGTCGCCTTTCTCTTTTCATTGTCCTTCAGTTCAGTTCAGTTCAGTCGCTCTTTGCGACCCCATGAATCGCAGCACACCAGGCCTCCCTGTCCATCACCATCTCCCGGAGTTCACTCAGATCGACATTCATCGAGTCTGTGATGCCATCCAGCCATCTCATCCTCTGTCGTCCCCTTCTCCTCCTGCCCCCAATCCCTCCCAGCATCACAGTCTTTTCCAATGATTCAACTCTTCGCATGAGGTGGCCAAAGTACTGGAGTTTCAGCTTCAGCATCAGTCCTTCCAAAGAAATCTCAGGGCTGATCTCCTTCAGAATGGACTGGATGGATCTCCTTGCAGTCCAAGGGACTCTCAAGAGTCTTCTCCAACACCACAGTTCAAAAGCATCAATTCTTCGGTGCTCAGCCTTCTTCA
>SJYF01000023.1:10612506-10625209 GCA_006410515.1 Procapra przewalskii
AAAAAAAAGGCCAATGAGGGCAGGGAGGAAGAGACGGATAAAGAGGTGGAGGACAGGGGATTTTTAAGGCATTTGTCAGACCCCAAAGAGCTTTACAACAATTAAACTACTGATTGTGCTTAATCATAATATATCCATATTGGTTCATCAAGTAAAATCAATATGCCACACTAATACAAAATGTTCAATGAACAATAAGGAAAACTGTGGGAGAGAATAGGGTATGTGGGAACCCTCTGGACCTTATGCCCAACTCTTCTGTGAACTTAAAACTACTCTAAAAGCCTATTCATTTAAAAAATTATCCCTGCCCTCAAAATGCTTCCTCTCATTTACTTTGTTATCCACTTCCCACCCACTTCTAAAATGGAGTTCCGATGAAATACACAAGGATCTGAAAGTGGAAGATAAAATAATAAAAGCCATGAGAAAGGCAAGCAACACAACTATTACACAACCTCAAGCGAAAGAGTTCCTTTTCAACATTCCTTCGCTGACTTCCCTCCACGAACCACCCCCCCCACACACACCTGTCATCACAGCACCTACTCCAGCCGTGACTTCCCAGGTGTCTGATGGCCCATGTCAGACTCCGAAAGAGCAGCGGAAGGAGTTAGAGGGCACCACAGTAACCGGGAATCGTCTGTCTACAAACAGACCGAGGTGCAGAAAAGTTCAGCAATGAAAAGTTTCAACTTAAAACTGGCAGAGCCAGGATTTCCACACCTGGACTGTTAGACCCCAACACGGTGTGGTCTCAGTGTTACACGAAGAGTGTGATAAAATTTTTGTGCGGTATGTTGCCTTCAAGCTGTCAGAAGTAGCAATACAGTAACCGTAACACACAGCTGTAAGACAGATAAATAACAGTGAGCTACTGTACAGCACAGGGAACTCTAGATTCTCTAACTTATACAGGAGCAGAGTCTGAAAAAGAGTGGAGTCGTGTATATGTATAACTGGATCTCTTTGCTGTACACCTGAAATTAACTCAACATTATAAATCAACTACACTCCAATAAAAATTTTTAAAGAATAAAACAAACACAACTTAGTGGTTAAAGTAGAAATCAGCCTGATTTAACCAAAAAAGACCATAACACTGCTCCTAATTTCAAAGCCAGTCAATACATTAAACCCAGAGTGTGAGACGCCCTGTTTCTCTCCCTGCATCTCCCGAGCTGGGTCCACTGCTGATGGGTCACGCTCTGACGGCTGAGTGCGTTACTCATCTACGGAGTCCTGCGACGTAATGAGGATGTGAAAAGATGAACAAGACTGCTACCCGCACTAGTTTTTGCTATACCCTTAAAATGGGGCTCTGGGTAAAACCTGCCGTCTTTAAACATGGAAACAAAGAAATAACCAGCCAGGAAACTGAATTATTGAGGAGTAAGGTAGGAGTTGGAGAAAGGAACGCTCTATTTATAAAATCGCTCTGGACTATATGCACACAGCCTTAGAGCTACCACATCCCAGAATAATTTAACTTTTAAAAGGACTCTGGCCATACAATTACCAGGAGAGATCTTAACAGCATTCCTGTTAGATAATAAAGTCTCTTCAAAAGGGAAGAGAATGATAAACATTACCTAGGAAAACTGGGTATTATTTTAGAAGCTCAGAAATTCTCTTCCATGGGGCCCCAATTTAGACAAACACTAATCCTCACACCAGCTATGTGACTAAAATTGTCTGCAAAGAGCAGTTGTTCAACTGACGTTGTGGCTGCATCTGTAATGTCATAGTTTTAAAATGTGGTGTCATTTAAGGAGACGCTAGAATTTTTTGAACTCAGAGAAGTAAAACATCTAAAACCATTAAACTGCAAAAATTGTTATTTCTAGCAATTCTAAATATATAAATAATCATCAAAGAAGTACAAAAACTATGGGCCAAAATACTCAAGTACGTGTTTTGAGTTTTTATGGGAAAAATGCTGAGACTCCATTTTCAGAAATGTAGAAATATCTGCACACAAACTACACAGGCAAAACAAGAAAATCCATCACAATTAGAGGACAAAATTGCCTTAAACACCAAGGGTCATTAATAGTTAGAGATCATAGGTTTCCCCAAGAATCTGATCAATTCAGTGGGCTTTCTTCCAAGTGCACACAGAAGGTGAAAACAAGCACCAAGTTTTACCCACATGCTTAAGGAGGGTAGGACCTTTTAACCTCAGCTTAAAAACATCAAACCTGGAGAAAAACCCCACTGCAAGATGATGTCAGAGTCACGAGGCTCCTGCTCTGGCCGGCAAGCGCATGAGGCAACGACTTACACATAAAGCGAGAAATATTCCAGCGAGAAAGGAATACCAACAGGACTAATAAAACGCACTCTGAAAGGGAAGTCACAAAGGAAGCAGGAAAAGCTGCACCTCATACCATGGGTCAGGCTATTTTCAACACAAGCATTGGGCCAGGTGAAGAGAGCCAAGCCATCCAAATCTCAGCATGTAAACAGCATAATTTTAGACGTTTAGCCTACTTCTGTTCTATAAGCACTTAATCCTTTGGTAAAACCAAATGTCAGATGTATATATATTAAGAGACACTGGGTAAATTTTCAGTATAACATCTGAATTCTTTTACAGCAGGGAAAATACAATTCACAGAAGACTTAATTTAACAGCTGAGTTGTGAGAAGTTGCTTGCGATGCCGTTTTGACACAATGGCGCTCCGGGTGCTGGGGCCCGCAGGCGGGGAGGCGGGGCGGAACCGACCCTCCGCTGCCCTGCCTTCTCCACTACCCACTCTCCAGCCTCCTGACGACGATCAAGGAACTGCAGTGCAGCCTCTCAAGTCTCCAAGACTGTAAAATTAAGAGGACGAACAACATGCTCTTTAAAACTCCAAAACTGTTTCAATTTTCATTCCATGAGGATATCACAAGCGAACAAAGAGTCGGTGGCACAGAACAATCAGAATCACAAATAATTCTGTCCCAGGGGACTACGCTGGCAACACTGACAGGGGCCAGAGCGCCAGAAGGCACCGCCAAGGCGTGCAGCCCCTCAGCCACTGCGGTGGCCGCCCCCATACAGTACCCCTCGGGGTCACCCCCGGAGTCCCCGTTTCCGGGGTTCACACCCATGCAGTCTCTTCCGTCATGGGGTCACCTACACAAACCAGAAACGACATGTCTCTCTGGGGTCAGAGCATAGACGACAGGGGCCCCCTTGCGGGGTCCACTCTCTACACCCCCACACCGCCCCCCCTGCCTCAGTCTCCAGTGGCGCTGCGGCGAGCACCTGAAGCTTCCAGACAGGCGAGCACGGAGGCTCCCAAGGACAAGTGAGCACTGACGCCTCTGGGGACAGGTGAGCACGGAGGCTCCCAGGGACAGGCGAGCACGCAGGCTCCCAGAGACAAGTGAGCACTGACGCCTCTGGGGACAGGTGAGCATGGAGGCTCCCAGGGACAGGTGAGCACCTGCAGCTTCCAGACAGGTGAGCATGGAGGCTCCCAGTGACAGGCGAGCACCTGCAGCTTCAACAGGTGAGCATGGAGGCTCCCAGGGACAGGCGAGCACCTGTAGCTTCCAGACAGGTGAGCACGGAGGCTCCCAGGGACAGGCGAGCACCTGTAGCTTCCAGACAGGTGAGCACGGAGGCTCCCAGGGACAGGTGAGCACCTGCAGCTTCTGGACAGGCGAGTATGGAGGCTCCCAGGGACAGGTGAGCACCTGCAGCTTCTGGACAGGCGAGCATGGAGGCTCCCAGGGACAGGTGAGTACCTGCAGCTTCTGGACAGGCGAGCATGGAGGCTCCCAGGGACAGGTGAGTACCTGCAGCTTCTGGACAGGCGAGCATGGAGGCTCCCAGGGACAGGTGAGCACCTGCAGCTTCTGGACAGGCGAGCATGGAGGCTCCCAGGGACAGGTGAGCACCTGCAGCTTCTGGACAGGCGAGCATGGAGGCTCCCAGGGACAGATGAGCACCTGCAGCTTCTGGACAGGCGAGCATGGAGGCTCCCAGGGACAGGTGAGCACCTGCAGCTTCTGGACAGGCGAGCATGGAGGCTTCCAGGGACAGGTGAGCACTGAGGCCTGGGGGTGGGGACCCAGGGTGCCCGCAGAGCCTGGACCACAGACTCCCAGCCGAGCTAGCCCCAGACTCCTGGTGAGACAGTGGAGAGTGACCATTCAAAGCTTCTAGCGTGTTGAGTAATCCGTTTTACAGAACACTACAGCAGCATGATAGATCTAGAGATGATCCCACTAAGGAAGTCAGATGGGGAAACACAGACACCATTTGATACCGCTTATACATGGAATCTTAAAAAATGATACAAATGAACTTCTCTGCAAAAGAGAAACAAACCCAGAGACACAGAAAAGAAACTTATGGTTACCAAAAGGGAAAGCTCAGGGAAGTAATAAACTAGGAGTTCAGGATGAAATATACACATGACTATATATAGAACAGATAACCCAACAAGGACCATACAGCACGTGGAAATATGTTCAGTATCTTCTAGTAATCTATATTGGAAAAAACTCTGGAAAAGAATATAGATACAGACATGCAAATCCTGGAAAAGAATATATATATATCTACATATTTATGTAGATATATTCATTAGTCACTAAGTTGTGTCCAACTTTTGTGACCCCCGTGGACTGTAGCCCACCAGGCTCTTTTGTCCATGAGGTTTCCCAGGCAAGAACACTGGAGTGGGTTGCCAGGGATCAAACCCAAGGATCTCCTGTATTGCAGGCAGATTCTTTTTTACTGCTGAGCCACCAAGGAAGCCATATATATAATAGATATATTTTATATATATATATATGAAAGTGAATCACACTACTGTATACTTGAAAGCAAAACAACACTGTAAGCCAACTATACTTCAATAAGAACTTCCTGTTCTACAGTAGATCAGATAACTGGTACAGCTATCTCCTGGGCCTTACAAGCGCTTGGTTACCAGTGAGCTTTTCTTCCAGGGTGGTCCAGTATAACCGCCCCACACACACTCTTTCACTTCCTCTCCCCCGCCCAGACCTGGCTCCCCTGTATCTCACCACTACAAACGCCACAAAAGCCTGCACGCAACACACAAAAGGCTGCCTTCTCCACACCTCTGAACCAAGGACCCCAAGCTCAAATGTACACAGGAGACACACAGGCAGGGCCGATGGCCATGCGGAGGCAGGCCACATTCACGGCAACAGGGCGAGGCCTGCTTCGGGGCGTCTTCCGCTCAGCTTCTGTCAACTGTCACCATGGACCACGTGGGCCCAGAATCACTGGGTGGCCTGTTTAAGAGGAGTGTAAACTCTGAATTTTTAAATAGAATTTCCCAGCTTCTAAATATTGGTTTGAAAATTTTCAGCAGTTCATGAGATATGCTCCCTTATTCAGTCTGTGAGCTACCAGTTCCCAGTCTCTACCCTGGATGACTCTCAAATTTTTCTCTCATCCACATTCCCCTGCTCACAATCTCCAACCTACCAGCTGCCTAACTGAGACAGTCACTCCGCAAGCTTTGCCACACCTCTTCCCAGGACCCCTGCCTACCCCTCAGCACTCTGGTCTCCTTCCGAATGTCCTATGTCAGCAGACAGACCTCCCAACTCTCCCTGGAAGAACTCTGCACCTCCCACTCCCAACGTTCTGGTCCACGGCCCATCCACACCCCGTCCATGTTTAAAACCAAACCAGACTCAGTGAAATCAGTCTAAGAAAGACAAATATCATACACTTATCACTCATATGTAGCACCTACTTTTTAAAAATGATACAAATGAACTCTTTTACAAAACAGAAATGGACTTATAGAAAGCAAACTTATGGTTACCAAAGGGGGAAAAGTGGGGAGGAGATAAATCAGGAGATTAGAAAGGGTACACACTCTTATATCGAAGACACATACATACTCAACAATGGCCTACTCTACAGGCCAGGGAACTCTACTCAGTATTCTGTGATAGCCCACAAGAGAAGAATCTGTTTAAAAAATTAATATATTATATGCGTGTCTGATTCATTCTGCTGGATACCTGAAATACAACACTATACATAAACTATACTCCAATAAAATGTTTAGAAACTAAAAAAGTAAAACCAAACAAAATGTCACTTCCTCCAGCAAAGCCTCCTGACTCCCAGCCATCTTCTGAAGTCCTGCAGCAGAGAACTGTGAGGACATTAATGCAATCATCAACCTCAGAGCAGGTCAGTGACTCTCACCACCATCTTGAACTTGCATTGAACTTGGCATATTCACTCAGCTTTTCAAACCTGAGTGAAACCTGTACCTTATTCAGGTTTTTTCCCTTGGGCTCCAAAACCTGTATATTCTTTTCTTGGGCACCAAAATCACTGCAGACGGTGACTGCAGCCATGAAATTAAAAGACACTTGCTCCTTGGGAAAAAAAAAAGTTCACTTTGCCTACAAAGGTCCATACAGGCAAAGCCATGGTTTTTCCAGTAGTCATGTACTCATGTGACACCTGGACTATAAAAAAGGCTGAGTATCAAAGAACTGACACTTTTGAACTGTGGTGCTACAGAAGATTCTTGAGAGTCTCTTGGACAGCAAGATCAAACCAGTCAATCCTAAAGGAAATCACCCCTGCATATTCACTGGAACGACTGATGCTGAAACTCCAATACTTTGGCCACCTGGATAAGAGAGCCAACTCATCGGAAAAGATGCTGATGTTGGGAAAGACTGAGGGCAGGAGAAGAAGAGGGCAACAGAGGATGAGATGGTTGGATGGTATCACCGACTCAATGGACACAGGTCTAAGCAAACTCAGGGAGATGGTGAAGAACTGGGAAACCAGGCATGCTGCAGTCCACAGGGTCGCAGAGTCAGATACAGTTGAGCAAACAAGTGAACAACAACGAAAAATATTGTCCAGGAATGATTCTGTGATATTGTTTGTATGATACTCTGAATTCAGCGCATTCATAACCAAAACACGCAGAAGTCCTCATTTACTGTACTGTGTTCTAAAGATTATACAAAGACGAGACACAATCCCTGACCTCAAAAAGCTCACAGATTCTTAGGAACGGGAGATGCAAACAGTGGGATCAGTGCTGAGGGTCACAGATGCAGCAACAATGGAGCTCTTTCAGGAAGGAAAGAAAGAAGCGATTACAGCTGAATCACAACTACAGTGAGGCCCCTCACGTTGGGCAGAGTGGCAACCACTGAAAAATCTACAAACAGCAAACGCTGGAGAGGGTGAGAAGAGGCAATCCTCCGACACTGTCGGTGGGGAGGTAAGCTGGTGCGGCCACCATGGAGAACAGCACAGAGGCCCCTCGAAAAACTGAAAACAGAGCTATCATATGAACCGGCAATCCCACTCCTGGGCACATATCCAGACAAAACTAACTCACAAAGATACATGAAACCCCAAAGTCCACTGCAGCACCATTAACAGCCTTACGGTAATCAAGACACAGAGGCAACCTGAATGTTCATGGACAAAGAGATGGACAAAGATGTGGTACAGACAGCGAAATATTACTCGGTCATAAAAAGGAATGGAACAATGCCATCTGCCGCAATGCAGACGCAACTGAAGATGATCATGGCAAGCGAAGTCAGAAAGAGAAAGATACCTCACATCACCCACATGGAGACTCTAAACCACGACACAGATCCACCTATCTGTGACTCAGAAACACACGCCAAGACACAGAGGCCCGCCTTGTGGTCGGCAGGGGGCGGGACGGAGTCCACGTTAGCAGATGCAAACTACTGCACACAGGACGGTGAGGGGCAAGGACCTACTGTGCGGCACGCGGAGCTGTGCTCAGGACGCTACGCTGCTGCGCTCAGGACGGTGAGGGGCAAGGGCCTACTGTGCGGCACGCAGAGCTGTGCTCAGGACGCTACGCTGCTGCACACAGGACGGTGAGGGGCAAGGGCCTACTGTGCGGCACGCAGAGCTGTGCTCAGGACGCTACGCTGCTGCACACAGGACGGTGACGGGCAAGGGCCTACTGTGCGGCACGCGGAGCTGTGCTCAGGACGCTACACTGATGCACATAGGACGGTGACGCGCAAGGGCCTACTGTGCGGCACGCGGAGCTGTGCTCAGGACACTACAGGAAGCTACGCTGGAAAGAGCATACAAAGAATGTGGGCATACATATGCATAAACACACTCGTGTAACTGCCTCACTGCTGTACAGCAGAAAGTAACACAACATTGGAAATCACCTGTATTCAATTTTAAAGAAGGTGATAGCTGAGCTGGGCTGGGACTAGTCAACAGTTACCCCCAATAAGGAACCCCCCCCCCAGCCTCGCTCAGCCTGGAGGGGGCCTCTGGGCACTGCCCACTTCGCACAGCTGGGACCTACCTGCATCCCATCGGTGATATAAACTGCTTTGTTATTTAAGCTCAAATGCCTCATTCTTACCTCTAAACAAAACTGTAACCATCACAATTATCCATATAATGGGTGCCAGGAACTATTACACCTATTAACTGAAAGCCAGTCTAACATTTTGTATGATTCCAAAATGCCAGAACCACTATTAAAATGGAAGATTTCAAAGGCCCAGTGCTGAGATCTTAGTTTCTCAAACTGTCTTCAAAAAAAGGCGCCAAGGCTCCTGGGAGAAAAGGATGATTCAAAGGGTGGGGCAGGGAAGACACAAAATAAGCCTAAAACATTTGGTAACATCAGAACAAAAGTGCTCAAAAAACAAGGCGGGGGGGGCGCATCAAAGGTATACAGACACACAGCTCCTGAAGGACCTCCCGAAGCAGTTAATGGCTTTTAATTTTCTGAGTGAAAAAGAGGGCTCTGAACATAAGCTTTATACTAAGACTTTACACTAAAGTCTTCGGTTAGTACTAAAGTTGTTCTTTTTTGGGGGTGGGGGAGGGGGTCTGCCCTGGGTCTTTGTTAGGGCGTACAGGCTTGGTTGCCCCCCAGTATACTGGGTCCCAGTTCCCGCATCCCCTGCACTGGAAGGCGGATTCTTAACCACTGGACCACCAGGGAAGTACCCTAAGCTACTCAATTTTATTTTGAAAATCTTTTGAAAACCTTTCTTGCTCACTAAACCCCCTTTATCACATCCAAAGATTTTATTTTGAATAGCATTCATTTTATTTTGAATAGCATGACAAAAACAAATTGTCTCTTCAAAGGTCAGAGTCAAATGAAGACCTAGAGGAAAGTAAGTTTCCAGGTTATAGGCACTGTGACAGCTTCATCTGAAATGTTAACAGTTAGGGAGAGGCAATGGCATCCCACTCCAGTCCCCTTGCCTGGAAAAGCCCATGGACAGAGGAGCCTGGTGGGCTGCAGTCCATGGGGTCGCTAAGAGTACGACACGACTGAGGGACTTCACTTTCACTTTTCACTTGCATGCATTGGAGAAGGAAATGGCAACCCACTCCAGTGTTCTTGCCTGGAGAATCCCAGGGCCTGGTGGGCTGCCATCTATGGGGTCGCAGAGAGTCGGACACGACTGAAGCGACATAGCAGCAGCAGCAGGGGAGCAGAACATCCAGGCATATACTAATGTGCACTCACAGGGTCCTTTTGCTTCACACAATAAGTTACTAGAAATTGAGAATGAAGGCCTTCCCTGGTGGTCCAGTGGCTAAGACTCCATGCTCCCAGTGCAGAGGGTCCAGGTTCGATGCCTGGTCAGGGAACCAGATCCCACATGCTGCAACTAAGACCTGGTACAGTCAAATAAATAATAAATATATTTTAAAAAATAAAGTAAGAAGGAACCCTGATCCTCTTCAAGCAGAAATGAGCATGCACCTTTACTGCTGATTTTTTCTTCCTTGGCAATGGCCCCCAATACTTAACCTGAATGAACTGTGGTTTCTCTGCACAGTCATTGGCAGGGAATTCAACTGAGAAACGTAAGGCCTAAGAAAGCAAGGCACCCATGTCTTCAGGAGAGCCAGCAACTAGGAAACCCGTGACCAGACTTTAAACCAATTCAGAAGTGGAATAAAACAGATGAGCACTATCAACAATACTGCAACTGGATGGATATGAGGGGAGGAGGGAGAAGGCCAACAGGGGCCCAAGCTGGAGACACGGACCACCTCCAGCTCAACATGGACGGATACTAGGGGAGGAGGGAGAAGGCAAACAGGAGCCCAAGCCGAGGACGCTGACCACTCCCAGCTCAACAGACTGACCCCCCAGCCACAGGCAGTAGGTGCCCCTGGGGTAGGGGTGGGGTACCTGAGCACTTGCAGCCAGGGGGCCACTTCTCATCAGAAACTCACCAGTCAGGCTGAGGCCTCGGCCTCTGCCCCCTGAACAGGGCGTCCCCACCCCCAGAAGCAAACATCAGGCGTGGGAAGAAGCATCTCCCCCACTAGGCAGCAGGGAAAAAAATCACCGTTTTGATGCATCCTGTTAGGTATCATGAAGAAAATTTTTAAATGCACGTGAAAGTCTAGCCCTTTAAATACGCACATTCCTTGGCTCGGGACTTCACAGTGGCCAATTTATGCCACAAATGTCAAAGCACAAGGACTGAGTCAGTGTGAGAAGTGGCTGATTCCATGGAACCGGGGGTCTTTCCTTTCTCTCTGCCTCCTCTAAACAACACCATGAATCAGAAAAAAAGGAAAACAAACTGTCCAGGGTCTTACTGTGCAGAACTAAGGCAAGAATACAACAAAAGGATTGCAGAACAACAAAATACACATATATGTATATAACTGACTCATGTTGCTATATGGAAGAAATTAATACAACACTGTAAATCAACTATACGTCAATTTTTTTTTAATCAAAACAAAAGGATTACAGATCTGGTGGCCTACTGATGCATGCTAAGCTGCTTCAGTCGTGTCCAACTCTTTGCGACCCCACGGACTCTGGCCCATCAGGCTCCTCTGTCCGTGGGATTCTCCAGGCAAAGATACTGGCGTGGGTTGCTATTTCCTACTGTAGCGGATCTTCCCAACCCAGGGATTGAACCCACACTTCGTCTGTCTCCTGCACTGGCAGCTGGCGTCTTTACCACCAGGGCCACCTGGGAAGTCTTTGCTATTCTTAGGTACATCTGGGGTTAAAAATGTTCTAGGATTGGGATGCCTGGAGCGTGATACCAAGAGAAGGATAATCTGGAACTTCAGGGCTTGCAATAAACACAGAAGTCAGCAAACAGTAGGTCTTTGGCTTTTGTATGGGCTTCCCCGGTAGCTCAGATTATCGAGAATCTGCCTGCAATGTAGGAGACCTGGGTTCGATACCTGGGTTGGGAAGATCCCCTGAAGAAAGGCTACCCACTCCATTATTCTGGCCTGGAGAATTCCACGGATTGTATTTAGTCCATGGGGTTGCAAAGACTCAGACATGACTCAGCAACCTTCACTTTCATATATATATGGCATGCGGTCATATCGCTTCGGGGCTTCCCTGGTGGCTCAGAGGTTAAAGCGTCTGCCCGAAGGCAATGGCAATCCACTCCAGTACTCTTGCCTGGAAAATCCCATGGACAGAGAGGCCTGGTGGGCTGCAGTCCATGGGGTCACTAGGAGTCAGACATGACTGAGCGACTTCCCTTTCACTTTTCACTTTCACGCTTTGGAGAAGGACATGGCAACCCTCTCCAGTATTCTTGCCTGGAGAGTCCCAGGGATGGGGGAGCCTGGTGGGCTACCGTCTATGGGGTCACACAGAGTCAGACACAACTGAAGCGACTTAGCAGCTCCAATGCGGGAGACCCGGGTTCAATCCCTGGGTTGGGAAGATCCCCTGGAGAAGGAAATGGCAATCCACTCCAGCATTCTTGCCTGGAGAATCCCATGGACAGAGAAGCCTAGTAGGTTACAGTCCACGGGGTTGCAAAGAGTCAGACACGACTGAGCGACTTCACCTCACCTCACCTCACCCATCACTTCATGGCAAATGGATGGGGAAACAATGGAAACAGTGACAGACTTTATTTTCTTGGGCTCCAAAATCACTGCAGATGGGACTGCAGCCATGAAATTAAAAGACACTTCCTCCTTGGAAGAAAAGCTGTGACAAACCTAGGAAATCCATTAAAAAGCAGAGATGTTACTTTGCTGGCAAAGGGCCGCGTAGTCAAAGCTATGGTTTTTCTAGTAGTCATCTATGGATGTGAGAGCTGGACAATAAAAAAGGCTGAGTGCTGAAGAACCGATGCTTTTGAACTGTGGTGTTGGAGAAAACTCTTGAGAGTCCCTTGGATAGCAAGGAGATCAAACCAGCCAATCCTAAAGGAGATCAGTCCTGGGTGTTCACTGAAAAGACTGGTGCTGAAGCTCCACTACTTTCTTGACACCTAAGGCTAAGAGCCAACTCACTTGAAAAGACAATGGTGCTGGGAAAGATTGAAGGAGAAGGGACGACAGAGAATGAGATGGCTGGGTAGACTTAACCATCCGTCCAACTCAATGGACACGTATTTGAGCAAACTTCAAGAGATGCTGAAGGACAGGGCAGCCTGGCGTGCTGCAGTCCATGAAGTCGCAAAGAGTTGGACACAACTGAGCAACTGAACAACAATAACTAGTTGGCAAGTTCTTATTCACTGAAACACTGAAAATTTTAAATTGTACGGCACCATCGCAGACTCAGAACTATGATAAAAACAACATTCTTGCATGATTGAGTTACCATGTACCAGGCATTCTTCCAAGAAATCTAGATGCAGTAACTCATACCCCCCTCACAACAACTCTCTGAAGTGCACACAGTGACCCCC
>SJYF01000023.1:10644880-10673929 GCA_006410515.1 Procapra przewalskii
CACACACACGTGTGCATAATTGAATCACCTTGCTGTACACCTGTAACGAACTTAACACTGTACATCAGCTATAGTTCAATTAAATAAATAGCTATTGAACAAAATATAATAATATTTGATGATCAGAAAAAAGTAGAATAATTTGTGCTAAACACAGAACACTCTTCTTGAGTATGTGCACACAGGCAGACGTGAAAAAGGAGCCCCATATCCTCCCCTTGCCCTGGGGTCCCTGGGAGGGAGAATGCCACCAGCGAAAGGCCCTCAGGGGTGGGCAGGAGAGCAGGGTCTACCTCCCAAGCAACAGGTGTCCTACCTCCGGACAACCAGAAGGAACATGAAAACTACAAGCGGACTGAGACCACATCAGATCATTTTCTACACCACCACTCACATCTTTAAAACATCTATGAAGATGAAAAACACAAATATCTCACCCTGCTGTCTCCCACTTTCTCATAAATGGGAAAATGTACAAATACATATCCTGCATAAATGCTTAACTTCCCTGGTGGTCCAGGGGTTAAGACTTCATGCTTCCAGTGCAGGAGCATGAGTTCAATCCTGCTTGGGGAACTAGCAACCTGCACACCACACAGGGCAGCCAAAATTTTTTTAATATATATTGACATTCAGATGAAACTCCTTGGGAAATGGAGCAGGAGAGCTCAGCACAGTGATCTGAAATCTCAGCTAAGCTCTGAGAGTTACTATAAAGAAGCTCTAAGTCTTCCAACAATGGAACACATTATTCAGGAACTGGAAGATATATTCTCAGAACAGCTTTCCTGTGTTCTTCAGTGCTCATCTCTGGTGCCCTGAATCACATGCTATGCTTGGTCGCTAGGCTGTGTATGACTCCAGGAGATCCCACCAGGCTCCTCTGTCCACAGGCATTCTCCAGGGAAGAATACTGGAGTGGACAGCCTATCCCTTCTCCAGGGGACCTTCCAGACCCAGGGATTGAACCGGGGTCTCCTGCATTGCAGGATTCTTTACCAGCTGAGCGACCAGGGAAGTGCAGCCTGTATGATGAGACAGCTCAAATTCAATACACCAGAAGAGCACCATGCTGACACGTACAGAAGGGATTTACCTAATCCTGACATGCTCTCTGCTCAGCTGCACTGCTGGAGAACCAAGTGGAAACACAGAGGGAAAGATAAAGAACTTCCATCCACCATTTACAAAGCCCTTCATCTGCCAGACATCGTTTTTTCCCTGAAGTTAATGCATTGCTAAAGATCTGATGTATTCTCCCTATGATGAAGGTTGAGAATGCATGCTGTGAAAGGGGGTGACAGCATCGGAAGGCACCCCCGAGGAACACTGACAGACTAAACGTCCAGTAACGTTGTTCTGCTTAACATACATCCTGACATAAAATACGGTTTGAATTTAACAGTAGCTCTATATATCTGCTTGCTCTACACAAGTAACTCAGAGGTTCCTACACATAACTGAGAAGCCACTGAAAAGACTTAACAAAGGAACTTTTAACACAAGGTTTTCTCTTGTATGTGATATTTGAAAAAACTCTATGAAATTTGAAAAATATCTTATAGAAAAGCAGTAAGGTGCATGCAGGCCGCTTCATCACTGAGTATCTTGGCCTGTAGGCCCCCCACTGAGTACATTAGTCAAAGATAATCTGCTTGGGGTTTTTTTTGTTTTTTTTTTTTTACTTACCTGGCTACAGCAGCTCTTGCCTGTGCACACAGGGTCTCTGCTGTGCCATGTGCATTTTTCACCGGGGCACATGGACTCTGGAGTTTGTGGTGTGCAGGCCCATCTGCTGCAGCGCGTGGGGTCTTAGAGCCCTGAGCAGGGATCAAACCCCCCGCCCAGCACTCCACTGTGGGTTCCCAACCACTAGACCGCCAGGGAAGCCCTAACAATTTGCCCGCATAAACGGCCCGTTTGAAAACCCATGCTTCAAAGAGTAACTGTTCTTCCAGAAGATAGCAGTGAAAGTCTCCACGTGACACTTGTGTGTGATCTCTGCCAATGGCACTGTGGAACTGCTTTAGTTAGGTCATTTCAGATATAACGGCTGCCACTGTGAATCCAAGTGTCAGGTACTGAGCTATCAGTTCTTTGAAGAAATAAATTTTGAGGAGGTATGGGAGGAAGGAATTTATTTTACAAAACATTACAATGGAATTTCATGACTGACCTTGGAGTGGCAGTTTCAAGTATGCTTTAAAAATCTGTAAGGGACAGTTGAGAAAATTATCAGAATGTAAGAGACGTGTGAGCTTGCCAAACAAGGATTTCAGTGTAATTTTTGTCTTTATTAGATGACGTCTAAATGGATGAGCCAGCCGCTGCTGTCTCACACCTGCCTGTTGCTGGTGACATCCCTTTACTGAGCCTACATCTTCACAAGCTTTTGGATGGGCATACACTGGACACTTAAGTCTCATGGTCAAGAAAGGATCAGAGGCCGTGGATACTGACAACTGATTTCTCTGTTTTCTCTGTGTTTTTCCATGACTGTATCTACTGTCTCATCTTGATTTATAAGCAAAACATAGAAAACCTACAAAAGTAAGTGTTTGTGGTTTATGTAGGAACAATACAGCAAATACTGCTCTTGTTTTTGGTGAAGAAAATCAATTTTGCATGGTTTATGTCAACCTAAATAAAATGTGAATTTTGTTTTAAAAAATAATGCCGTCCTAATCAACATAATAAACTATTATGCAATCTACAAAACACTCAAAAGGAGGCTGAGGAGATGGGGAGTGAGGGAGCCCCCAAACCCCAGAAGTGAGACTCATCCAACAAACACGCAGTAGGAGAGCTCATCACACCGTTGAGACAGGAGAACACTTAGGGCAACATCTTCCAAGCCAAAAAGAAGAGAGCAAGACTGGAAAATCAGGAAAAGATGGACTGAATGCAGAGGGAAGCTGTGGTCTAATCAGCGGTGTGAATACGGACCAAAGAGAGAAGACACCGCCGGACCCCTGGAGAAGGTCGGGGGCAGAGAGCCGGAAGAGGGGGCGTGTGCAGTGGTTGCCCCCACGTGGTCAGGAGGGGCCGGATCCGTGGGGGCTGGGCCGGCGCAGCGGGAGAGCCAGCCGCCCCAGGCTGCCACCGGCCGGCAATAAGGACAACCGGGCAGCGGTGGGGACAGTTGACGTCCACTCCATGCTGAGCTCTGCGCTCCACACACGCCACTGCAGCTACCGTCTCCAGGGGGCCATGAGGCCCTGTCCCCACTGTACGATGTGCCCAAGTCATCACATGGCCACTACAGAGGCATGATCTGAACCCGGGTCAGACCTCACAGGCTCTGTCTACTACCCATGAAGACACTACCCCTGGAAAGACCAATGAGAGAAATGAGAGGAGACCTAGGCAAACACTGTATTCACTGAATCAGAGGCTCATACTGCTAAGGCTGAATTTGCCACGAGTGACCCAGAGACTAGATATAACCACAATTAAAATCATGGCAGATTTCTTATAAAAATGAATAAGCTGACATTAAAAATTATACAGAAATAGAAAGGAATTGGAGAAGGAAATGGCAACCCACTCCAGTGTTCTTGCCTGGAGAATCCCAGGGACAGAAGAGCCTGGTGGGCTGCCGTCTCTGGGGTCGCACAGAGTCAGACACGACTGAGGCTACTTAGTAGAAACGGATAGAAAAGCCAAAACAATTTTGTAAAAGAACAAAACTGTAGGACATGTGCTCCCTAATTTCAATACTTAAAACTAGAATCATCAAAATGATGTGGCTTAAAATAAAACACATGGATCAATGGAAAAGAATGGACCAGAAAGACCCAACCACCTGTCATCAATATATCCTTAACAAAGATGCCCAAGGTCACTCAGTGGGGAAAAGACCTTTTCAACAATGGTCCTAGAACTAACATATGCACCCAGTACCGCATACAAAAACTGAATCCAAATGAAGAGAATATATATGTATAACTGAGTCACTTAGGTGTATAGCAGAAATTAACTACAACATTGTCAATCAACTATATCTGAACAAAATGATTTTTTTAATTAATTCAAAATAGACCACGGTCCTAAATTTCACAGACAAAATTACAAAACTTTCAGAGGACAATATGGGTGAGAATCTTTATGATCTTAAGCTAGGCAAAGACTTCTTAAATATGACATCAAAAATGAACCACAAGAGAAAACAACGATAAACAAGAGACTTAATCAAAACTTTTGCTCTTCAACATATCTATGCACTTTCCATTTTCACACACAGCATGGCTCTCCTGGAGCTTCTCTGATGGGGAAAATCCATTACGGAAGTCCAGTCCAACTGGCAGCTGCATTCTTTTCACCGTATATTAATAAACCGACATTCTGGCTCACATGTCAGTGTCCTGAGAGCTCACTCACCCAGAACAAGTCAGTCTCCCTGGGCAGGGAGCATTAACAAGGTTCATGTTGTACACCCACAAAGCTAAACCGAGACCCTGGGCTATGAGGACTACACCCAAGTTACACCCACGGACTCCCAGGCCACCACCCAAACCCATACACACATATATATACATACATACACACATATACATACACACATATATATACATATATATATACACACAGCTATTTTTAAATTATAACAAACAGTACTTTTGAAACCCCATACTCTATGTAAGAAATCAACTGCATTTTCCCAGGCCTGTTTTTTCAAAGATATAAAAAGTCTGCTTAGATCTGTTGCAAGAATTACACTTGCTACTCCAACATGTATGGGAACAAAAAAAGGGCATGAAAAATGAATGGTCTGAGATGAAAACAAAGAAAATCATAATCATAAATTAACCAAATCTGACAGATTGGAGGGAAAAACCCTTAAATTATGTTTCCCATAATTATAAAGAAAAACATAATGGATAAAAAGGAAAAAATGCTCTACCATTTATCTAATATTTTGTGATCACTTTCTAAATTAAAATAATGAGATTACACACAACTGAGTCTAACCAACATTTCTGTAATAAAGGAAACTACTTAGAATCAGCATGAAATACTGTTGTTTGCTAACTGATATCAAATTAAACTGATTTTCCCATAGCCAGTAAGAAATAGTCTACCATGCTTTCCCTTAGTCAGCCTTAATTGAGAGGATAAAAACAATGAACCACTGATATTTTTATAATTAGCAGATGAAGCACCATCTAATAATAGACACTGGAAAACATTTTCTACCACCTGCTAGCAGTCTGTGGTTATTAGTCAGTGATGAGGATCTCAATAATTTGTGAATAATGGTTGGATGGCAAATGTGTTACACGAGGCCCACCACGATGGCTCACGCTGGACTGTATGAAGTAGGTCCCCCAGGGCTGCATCACCATCACCCACTGACTCGGAGGCTGCCAGTCACTCAGCAGCTGGGCACCATGGCAACAGCTGGGATGGGGGATGGTGTGAGGACCACCTCCACCCACTATGGGTCACTCCTCCCAAAACCCTCTCCTGGGAGATACTAATCCTCCTTTTGCCCCAGGACTTGCTGCTGTCTGCCCTCCCTCCCAGCTCCAGGACGCCACCCCCACCCCAAATTCCAAGGTGGTCTCCCCATTACAAGCATGCGAGGAACAGGGCAGCCCCATGGCATAGCCCTGCACTGCCCCTCCCTGGGCAAAGCTAACTTCTAGAGGGTTCTGGCATCTTCTCCAGAGTTAGGGGGCTGTCTGAAAAGAGGTACACTAACCCTTCAGGACTCTATTAACAACGCTGTTTCCCAACCTAGCCCTCTGGGTGGTAACATAAATAAATGTGTAAATACTGCCACCTTATAACTGACTGATCATGCAGTAAAACATCAGCAACGCAACAAACTACAGCCTTCAAAATACCGTCCCTCACAGCCCCACTGGAAAGAAAAACTGCAGACGATTAAAAAACAAATTGACTGTTGAGGGGGCGTCAGCGAACGTTTAGTCAGTGCCCACCATTCACATGGACAGCTGGTGAGATTACAGAGAAAGTTCCACGGATGACTGGCCCTGTGCCAACACAGAGCCTCGGTGATACCTACCACCTTGAAACCCCATTACACGGCTTCCCCGGTGATCCAGTGGCTAAGAGTCCACCTTGCAATGCAAGGAACACGAGGAAGATCACACACCCCGCGGCGCAGCTCCACCGCCGGAACTACTGCGCCTGCACTCGAGCCCACGGGCCGCGAACGCTGAGCCCGCGCGCCCTACAGGCCGCCCGCCGCAATGAGAAGCCACCCCGGTGAAAAGCCCAGGCAAGCAATTCGGGAGTAACCCCGCTCACTGCCACCAGCCTGCTCCCAGCAACAAAGACCCACCCAGCAGCGTCAAAAGCAAATAAATAAACGTATGTTTAAAAAATCACCAAAAAGAAATCATATTTTAAAGAGAGTTTTAACTAAAAGAGACTCTTAAAAATCTATTCTCTGCTTCACTTTCACATTAGAAATTCCATGAACCATTTAAATTTTGCAAACTTTTAGGAACTGTAAACATGACATGCTTACTGATCAGTATTACTTCACTTTCTTATAGCATATGTTTGCCTCCCAGGAGCACTTACTATGTTAGGTTAGAGAAAATAAAAGAACGACAAGCTGTACTTTTAGTAAACAGCTAAAAGAGCACACTTTAGGTATTATATTAATATCATATTTCTGTACAAGATCAGCCCCACCAGACATCATGGCATTTCATTAGTAATACGCTGAGATCATAATGTCAGTTATTCATTATACATTCCATTCTAAACATTAATTCTTAAGGAGTTTCTTGTTCGATAATGGGTAAAAGTTTGTGTATCCTATGTTTAAAAAATTCTGTTTTCCTATCTTTTAAGAACCTGTGTGTGCTAAGTCACTTCAGTTGTGTCCGACTCTTTATGTGACCCTATGGACTGCAGACTGCCAGGCTCCGCTGTCCATGGGATTCTCCAGGCAAGAATACTGGAGTGGGTTGCCATGCCTTCCTCCAGGAGATCTTCCTGGCCCAGGGATCGAACCTTCAGCTCTTAGGTCTAACCTGCATAGGCAGGCAGGTAGTTTAACACTAGCGCCATGATTCGTAAACCCCGTTCTGAAATATGGAATCACTGCAATGCTAAAGCAGGAAGGAACATTAGAGGTTAACCTAATACAATCTACTCACCAAACACACTACACCAAAAAAAGGTTAAATGATGTGTTCAAGGCTCCGTAGCAAGCAAAGAGCAAAATCTGGATAATTGCAGGTATCCTGACTCCATATTCTTTTCATTTTTTTAAATTGTAGTTGATTTATAATATGTTAATTTCAGCTATAGATATAGATATATCTCAGCTATAGATACATACTCATTCTCTTTTCTTATACTCTTCTCCATTACAGTTTATCACAGGATACTGAATACAGTTCCCTGTGCTGTGCAGCAGCACCCTGTTGTTTATCCATCCCATATAGACTAGCTTGCATCTGCTAACCCCAGTCCATCCTTCCCAACCCCCCCTCTTAGCAACCACAAGTGTGTTCTCTATGTGAGCCTGTTTCTGTTTTGCAGATAAGTTCACTTTTCTCCTATTTTAGACTCCACATGTAAGTGGTATCATAAGGTATTCGTCTTTCTCTTTCTGATATTTCACTTAGTATGATCGTCTCTAGTTGCATCCATGTTGCTGCTGAGCCACAGTCCGCTCCAGGTCTTATTTTTGTTGACTGTATAGAGGTTCTCCATCATCGGCTGCAAAGAACAGAATCAATCTGATTTCAGTATTGACCATCTGGTGATGCTCACGTGTAGAGCCATCTCTTGGGTTGTCGGAAAAGGGTGTTTGCGATGCCCAGCGTGTTCTCTTGGCAAAACTGTTAGCCTTTGCCCCGCTTCATTTGTACTCCAAGGCTAAACTTGCCTGTTATTCCAGGTATCTCTCTCTTGACTTCCTACTTTTGCATTTCAGTCCCCTATAATGAAAAGGACTCTTTTTCTTGGTGTTAGTTCTAGAAGGTCTTGTAGGTCTTCACAAAACTGATCAGCTTCCTCAGCATCAGTTGTTGGGGGCACAGACTTGGATTACTGTGATGTTTAATGGAAAAACAAGTTGGACTATAAAGAAAGCTGAGCGCAGAAGAATTGATGCTTTTGAACTGGGGTGTTGGAGAAGACTCTTGAGAGTCCCTTGGACTACAAGGAGATCCAACCTGTCCATCCTAAAGGAAATCACTCCTGAATAGTCACTGGAAGGACTAATGCTGAAGCTGAAACTCCAATACTTTGGCCACCTGATGTGAAGAACCGACTCATTGGAAAAGACCCTGATGCAGGGAAAGATTCGAAGCGGGAGGAGAAGGGCACGACAGAGGATGAGATAGTTGGATGGCATCACCGACGCAACGGACATGAGTTTGAGTAAGCTGTGGGAGTTGGTGATGGACAGGGAAGCCTGGCATGCTGCAGTCCATGGGGTCGCAAAGAGTCAGACACAACTGAGCAACTGAACTGACTTAGAAATGAACTGAGATCATTCTGTCATTTTTGAGGTTGCACCCAAATACTATATTTCAGACTCTTCTGTTGACTCTGAGGGGTACTCCATCTCTTCTACTGGATTCTTGCCCACACTAATAGACATAATGGCCATCTGAATTAACTTTGCCTGTTCTGTCCATTATTGTTCACTGCTTTCTAAGATGTCACTAATTTCTAAGATATCAATGTTCAATCTTGCCATCTCCTGACTGACCACCTCCAGTTTACCTCGATTCATGGATCTAACATTCCAGGTTCCTATGAAATACTGATCTTTACAGCATCGGACTTTACTTTCACCACCAGATACATTCATAGCTGAGCATCCTTTCTGCTGTGGCCCAGCCGCTTCCTTCTTTCCGGAGCGATTAGTAGCTGCCCTCCGCTCTTCCCTAGGAGCATACTGGACTCCTTCCAACCTGAAGGGCTCATCTTCCTGCCATATCTTTTTGACTTTTCATACTGTTCCTGGGGTTCTCCAGGCAAGAATACTGGAGCGGGTTGCCATTTCCTCCTCCAGTGGACCACGTTTTATCAGAACTCTTCACTATGATCCGTCTATCCTGGGTGGCTATGCATGACATCACTCATAGCTTCAATGAGTTACACAAGCCCCTTTGCCAAGAAAAGGCTGTGATTCATGAAGGGAGAAAAACTAAAATTACATTTTTACAAATATACTCCTTAGATAATACTATAAATAAACTATATTTCAATTAATATAAAAAATTAAAAAGAAATACTCAAATGCTTTATCTGCTTTAAAAAGTAGATCGTAACTAATTCTAATTAAGATGAGAATTTACTAATAAGTCTAATTTTTTTTTTTAGAAAAAAGTTTAAAAATATAAGAAAATACAACGCAGAAACATAAAACCATATTCCACAAAAGGAGAAAATACCCTGATGGAAGGTTGATAAGGGGCAAAATTTTCCAAAGGACAAGTCTAAACCAATATCTATTTGCCAAAAATAACCTTTAATCTTTTAAAACACTTATGCTAAATAAAGTGACTAATGTTTTAAATGTAGGACTTCATCAAAGACCTCAAATCCTTCTGTGAAACACTGAACTGAAACAGTTAGAACAGGCTTGAGTATCTTCAAACCTCAGAATAACATATATTTAAACAGCCTCTAGAGCTTCCCAGGTGGCACTAGTGGTAAAGGACCCTCTTGCTAATGCAGGAGAAATAAGAGATGCTGGTTTGATCCCTGGGTCAGGAAGATCCCCTGGTGAGGAAGTGGCAACCCACTCCAGTGTTCTTGCCTGGAGAGTCCCATGGACGGAGGAGCCTGGCGGGCTGCAGTCCATGACACTGCAAAGAGTCAGACACGACTGAAGCGACGGCACAAACAACCTAGATACAAATACATTCATTTCATTTGAGCTGTTCAGTTATGAAGCAAATGTTTTTTAAACCCTATTTTAATACATTTAATTCTTATGCTACTTAAAGCCTAACAAACTACAAACGCTAAAAATATTTCAGCTTTTATCCCCCAACAGCCAATCTCAATTATAAATGAAATCATTCTGTCCCATTAGTCATTTTTTTAAATTATCATGTCTAAACATGCTTTTTGTATCACTAACTCAGGCTGATTCCCAAACAGAAAATAATTAAGAACATGAATATAATTTTGATGGCACCAACATACAAATGAAATTACTCATTATAATTCATTATTACATTTATTATGCAGATGTAAGTGGATACAGGGAAACTTCTTCTACATGACTTCATTTTTAAAGTACAAAATCCACATCTCTGAAAAATGAGCAAAGAAAATGAGCTATCTGACTTTAAATTTTATTTTTACCATCATACAGTACTTCTATGTGAAATACGATACTGTGTCTCACTAAATAAACAAGAAGCAAAAAGCGCTCTTTGATCAAAATCCTTCCACAGGGAATGACAGGACGGTGCTATTTGGGGCTGTCACTGTATTCAAAATGAGCAGGGACCATCCTGGGGACAGACGCAGCACCTGCCACCAACAGCCCTTCCGAGCAGGACCCGACCTCCTGAGCCCATGACGGAGCAAGAAGCACTTCACTGCCACCTCCCCGCCAGCGCCGCTCAGCAGCAGCTTCCCCAACAGCGTTTGCCAACACCCACAGCTGTGCTCTGCGACAAAGAAAACCTAACTGACCATGTACACAACCGCCCAAAGCAAACCCTGAACATGGGGAAACCAACCGGCCATCAGCCAGAGTCCAGGAGGACTCCAAGGCTGATTCTGGAGGTATATTTTGGTCAAGGTATCTCATGCTATCTTAAGAAGCTGAGTTGCTCAATCAAAATATTACTGAACAAAAATAGTCAGAGGCAAAGTACACGCTGCAGGGTTTCATGTATTTGTTTACCGGCATTCCCGTTATCTTCCAAAAATGATGTGAAGTTACTTACAAAATGACTGAGTTTTGACCACAAGGGCACCTTTAGAGGAGAGAAATGAGCGGCCTAAAAGGACCACTCTCCCAGACTCATCAATGTGCAGGCCCACTCCTTTCTTCCTAAAATTGCCTACGGACTTCACTCCAGTTTCTATCACGTTTAGTCACATGAAGCGAAGTGTTAACGAATGGATGAAAGTTTCATGAACCTGGGAAATTGTCTACCTGGTACTTTTTGGCATCGCATAAAACCAAACAAGCTCACTGCTGCTTCAGGAGGACAGTGAGAGCGGCATCTCTGCAGCCCCTGAGACACACCCTCGCCTCGCATGGCAAGGAGGCGGCCTCCACAGACAGGCCCAGGGCGGGTCGGCAGGGCCCCAGGAGCCGCAGCACATGGAGGACCCTTGTCCGCATCCCTTAGGCGTCACTGCAGGCCTGGCCTCCACTAATCATCGTTCTGGCTGCTGGCTGACGAGCATCCTGATTATCGAGCCTCACCTGCAAAATCGACAGGCCCAGAGGAGTCCCATCCATGGGAGGGCTCCGGCAGGCAGGTGAGCAGGAAGCACTCGACAAGCCTCAAAATTCCCCGGCCACTAGTCTATTTCCCCCTTCATCTCAAATGCCCTATTTCCAGAAATATTCTCCAAGTAGAAGGAAGAATGGTTCCAAGCAGACCATTTTTCTGCCTTTTGGCTACTTTTCAAGGTCTTCTCACCGTATATAAAATACAGCTTGTTAGCAAAAATGTTCATATTTCGTCTTCAAATTCTCTCCACCAGAGATCTCTGCAGTCTCTGCTCAATGTGGATATCACATTGTGATATGCCCTAAAAACTGAGCACAAGCGCGGCCAATGAGATCCTGGGCTGAGAACTCACCTGCCAAGCAACATCCAGATGCCTGACCCATGGAAATTGTGAGGTAACAAACAGGTGCTGTTTTAAACTCTTAAAAAAAGTACAAGGAAATAGATATTGGGGAAGAACTAGGGAAAAAAAAGGTCTCAAAAATGTTTATAAAGTATACTCAGTATTTTGTAACAACCTACATGGGAAAAGAATCTGAAAAAATATATATATATATATAAGCCCACACCATATATATGGGCTTCCCCAGTGGTTCAGTGGTATTCTGCCTGCAATGCAGGAGACACAGGAGACACGGGTTCAACCCCTGGGTCAGGAAGATCCCCTGGAGAAGGAAATGGACAGTGAAAACTAGTGAGCTACAGTCCACGGGGTTGCAAAGTCACACACTGTGCCTCTATGGACTGCAGCCTGCAGACACCTCTGTCCATGGGGATTCTCCAGGCAAGAATACCGGAGTGGGCCGCCATGCTCTCCTCATATATACCATAAATATAGGGTATTTCCCCTTTTAAAGACAGTTTCTCTCAGGTAATCTGACTGATCTCATCGTTTCCTTTCTTGGATGACGAAGGATTTAAGAAGTTCTAAAGGCAACTTAAAGCAACTGAGAAAATAGCATACCCTTTCCAAGAGCATCTAAGGACGATTTTATTTTCCTTTTCAGATGAAGATGAAAGATGTTATTTATATATACACATCTGTATATTTAAAAAGCACTTTGTGAAAATAAGACTTCTGATGGGATACTGTGGGATGGATTTTTTCAATAGTGAGCGATAGCATTTTATCACTAAACTCTAGATATCAAGACATGTTTTCTTTGACTATTTCCCCCATTTTAACCTAGAACAGCACAATGAAAAGTAGCCAAATTTGTCATAATTTTCAAAATTAAATCATATTTAATTTTTCTAAAGGTTAGTGGTCACCATCTCTGGTTTCCTTTTCTCCAGGCAAGAACACTGGAATGGGTAGCCATTCCCTTCTCCAGCGGATCTTCCTGACCCAGGGATTAGAACCTGGGTCTCCTATATTGCAGGCTGATTCTTTACTGTCTGACCCACCAGGGAAGCTCCTGGTCTCCATTATGATCAACTAATATAAGAGATGTTATGTGATCTGGTATTTTATCAGAAAATTCTAAAAATTTCTGTGGCAGGTAAAACACTAGTTCCCCAAAGATATCCACTCTCTAATCTATAGAATCGGTAAATATGCTACCATCCATGGAAAAGAGACTTTGCGAATGTCATTAAGCTAAAGGTCCAGAGACAGCGAAGCAGGCTCCGGGTACCCGGGAGCATACACCATCATTCCAGGCCTCGCAGAGGGAGGGGAGGTGTGACAAAGATGAGGAGGCGGGGGGCCCAGCCACCGGCCCAGCAAGGTGGGCAGCTTCCCGAAGGCAGGAAAGGCGAGGAGCCGGATTCTCCCTACAATGCCCCGAAGCAGCAGTTCTGCTGACACCTTGATATTAATGCCATGAGATCCACGTTGGACTCTGACCACCAGAGCTGTACGATAATAAACTTGTGTTACATAAGCTGCTGAGCTGGTGGTAATTTGTGAGAGCAGCTCCTCCTGGAGCAAACTACCCCTTTTTGTTTTTTAACAAGAACCAGTGCTACGGGACAGGCAAGAGGGAGGAGAAACAAGGGTGAAAGGGGAGGTTCCCGCCTCCTGGGGGCTCAGCAAAGGAACAGGCGCCCAAGTGAAGCACAGTGCTATCCTGTGACAGGTGGGCTGGTCTGTGGCAGAAGTGACTCAGAGCAGAGGACAGCCATCAGTCTCTGCAGGGCTAAACACCCACTTCACTCTGTGCCCCACCCTTCACCATCTCCAAAATCAATTACATTTAATAAATAAGTTTTCTTTTCGATTAGTCAATCAGAAATGTTAATCAACATAAAACTCAGAATAAATGAATATAATTTCAGTTAAAAACAAAGGAACTTGATAATCTGACCAACCTTATTTGGGAGGTTTTTGGAATACAGGCAAGGGTCCAGACCCCAAGAGTTTCAAGGGCTCTGATATGTAAGGCCGGAGAGAGAAAAGATGATTTCTTCTCAGTAAATTGTTTATTTGTTTAAAGGAACCCACCACCTGCCACCTCCTGCTGAATAAGACAGCTTTCCCTTTAATCGTAATGCATGTACCCACTTAGGCTGGATCTGACCCTGGGTTGTCTTCATTCAACGTGTGTCCCCTTTTTCCTCTTCCTCCCCTTCCTGCCTTTTCTATCTTCAGCAAGTCCCTGACTGCCCACATCAAAAGACGACAAGCCTATTAACATCACCCGAACACCTCCTTCAAACCAACTCAAAAAACTCCTAGTTCCTATCTCCAAATTTTACATGTCAGCACCAAAAGCACCACTCTGATACATTTCATCACATCTCAAGGTAATTCACAACATCCTTCAGAAGTCCCTGTGAGTTCTCAGATGGCCCAAATCACATCTCCCAGAGAGCAGACAGACATGGAAGCTGGGAAAAGACACACACAGCAAAAATCAGTCCCTGCATGGTTCAGAGTTCACTAAGCAACCTTCACAAAAGTTTGCAGATAAGCAGCTCAGTGTATTAAACATCACTGCAACCTGAAAGTGCTAGAAATTATACAGCAACTCCATAATTCTCAAATTTAGGAACATCAACTTTATGTACGGAAATGACATTAAATGGCATACTCCGCTTCCGATGTACGTATGTATGTATTACAATACGAAAGAAGGGATTAGGCCTCATCATCCTTGTTTGAACACAGGGAATAAAATGTCTCTAACAATACAACCGGAAAAACTTTCTTGAACAATTCTTTAATTAAGGCAACATTAGAAAATACATAAGGAAAAAGTCAAGAAATCTAGATATGCTTCATTAAGACACGTCAACAATTTACAGGAATAAAATGGCCTTCATGTAGTCCTGCTGTGGATCAGGCCCTCTGAAAGGCTGGAGCTGACACCACAGTGAAGAGAATGGACACTGTCCCCACCCATATTGAAGTCTCCAGGCTGTTTTTCTACTGGAGAGAGTCCTACTTTTCCTGCTGATTTATGTGAATACTTCAAATAGTCAAAGCTATGATTTTTCCAGTAGTCAGGTATGGATGTGAGAGTTGGACTATAAGACTATAAACAAGGCTGAGCACCAAAGAACTGATGCTTCTGAACTGTGGTGTTGGAGAAGACTCCTGAGAGTCCTTTGGACAGCAAGGAGATCCAACCAGTCAATCCTGAAGGAAATCAATCCTGAATATTCACTGGAAGGACTGAGACCGAAGCTGAAGTTCCAATACTTTCGCCACCTGATGGGAAGAGCCAACTCACTGGCAAAGACCCTGAGACCCTGATGCTGGGAAAGATTGAAGGCAAGACAAGGGGATGACAGAGGACAAGATGGTTGGATGGCATCATCGACTCGATGGACATGAGTTTGAGCAAGCTCTGAGAGATGGTGAAGGACAAGGAAGCCTGTCATGCTGCAGTCCATGGGGTCGCAAAGAGTCGGACACGACTGAGCGACTGAACAACAACGACGACTCTTTATCATAAATGAAAATTCAAATAAAATCTAAACAATTGCTAAACAAATCATTAAATAATTCTGAAGCATAAGTAGTTTTAACTCAAAATTTACTATAGTTACTACAGTTACTACTATTATAGTCACTCACAATCAAGAATACCTTCAGGGACATTCCTGGTGGTCCAGTGGCTAAGACGCCACGCTTCCAATTAAGAGGGCCTGGGTTTGATCCCCAGTCAGGGAACTAATACGGCACATGCCTCAACTAAGAGGTCACAGGCTGCAACTAAGACCTGGAGCTCCCAAATAAATAAATTAATTTTTTAATCTTTTTAAAAAAATTTTTTTAAATAATATCTTTAACCCCAAGAGGTAATACAGCAAGGAGGTTAAGATCACAGGCTCTGGGAACAGGGGGCCTGGTTCTGAACCCCAGCTCAGCCACCCCTAAACTGTGACCTGGGCAATTACTACATCTCTGTATGCTCACCTTTACCACCTGTGCAATGGAGATTATCTAAGCACCTATTTCAAAGGGTCAATCAGCAGGTGACATAACTCACACAGAACAGACTACCTCAGGCAGATAATACAAACTAAATAAATGCTACCCATTTTCAGTGGAAGACAGGCTTGAATGAAGTGCTGAATTTCTAGAATTTTGTAAGCTAGCTGTTAACAACAGCTTTTTCTTTAAAAATTAAATTACCTGAAACTATAATTAAATGAACTACACTAAAAATCAAGATAATAAATACAACTTGTCACTTACTAATGACATCATTGTTTCACTGCTTATGCCTATTTCACGTGCACGGTGGAGACCAGGTCATGGTGAGACCCTGCACCTCTCTCTCCAACTCTGCATCCGAACTGGTACGCAGAAATCAACTGTGCTAAAAGTGTTTATACCTTGAAAGTGAAAGTCATTCTTGAAAGTGAGTGTCTGACTCTCTGCAATCTCATGGACTAATGTACAGTCCATGGAACTCTCCAGGCCAGAATACTGGAGTGGGTAGCCGTTCCCTTCTCCAGGGGATCTTTCCAACCCAGGGACTGAACCCAGGTCTCCCGCATTGCAGGCGGATTCTTGACCAGCTGAGCCACAAGGGAAGCCCAAGAATCTGGAGTGGGTAGCCTATTCCTTCTCCAGTGGATCTTCCCGACCCAGGAATCAAAGCGGGGTCTCCTGCACTGCAGGCAGATTCTTTACCAACTGAGCTATCAGGGAAACCCACAAGATATTTTGTTGTGAAGTACGGACCCTCAGGTTGTGGCATAAGACTTATTTGCTCCATGGCATGTGGGATCTTACTTCCCTGACCAGAGACTGAACCCATGCCCCTGCATTGCAAGGCAGACTCCTAACCACTGGACCACCAGAAGTCCCAACTTAAGGTGCAGCTCAACTTACACCTTGGAAAGGCACGAATGCTACAAATCATGGCTTTTATCCTGGAAGAACTGGTGATCAAAAACCTACCAGCACACTAATGCCCCCTGTTACAGATTTATTATAATAAATCACCTTCAATCTCTTCCTTTTTCACAGGAGAAAAAGAAAGGGTAACAAATCAAAATGTAAGTTATCTCTAGTCTCCTTGTCCCTATGTGGTAGTGTGTATATGACGGCCAAGTTCAGGTTCCTTTTCAAAACTGTGTTCCCGAAGACCTGCATACCCTAGTGTGTAATTGCGCCAGCCTTGTCTTTTCTGCTTTGCCAAAGCCAGGTAGATTCATTATTCTTTAAAAATAACAGGGCTAATTTGCCACATGTGAATATGAAGGCCAGCTTAAGGAGGTAAAAGCCAAGTGCCAAACTGTCATCAGATACAGTCCTCACATCTCTTAAAATTGTTCGACCTTCTGACATTACTTAGCAACTCAAGTCAATATCAAACGAGCCCACAGTCACTCCGGCTGAAATACAAATTCTAACTTTCAAAAAAAGGTCAAGCACTCAACTGCCTTCTAACTGCTCAGTGCATGCCTGTGTTAAAACAGTACACACAGGAATAATGTGTTCAGAGGGACCAACTAAATGTTCTAATTCAGCCCAAAAGTATGGCAGTTTGCACAGCACAGAACAAAGTCTACAACACTGCCCGCTGGGCCCTAAGACGCATGGGGTATGCCAAGGAAGGGAAATACCGCGCCTGCACCTGAGAGCTCCAAGTACATAGACAGCATGACTAAGCGGGAAAGCATTAAAGTAGAAATCAGAATTCCTGGGCTCCAGCTCTAACTCTGGTTCTACCCAGTTCAAAGAGTTTAATCTCTGAGTACAATTCCGCTAAATTAGGCCATCTCAGCTCTATGATTCTGCTCTGTTTTTCAGAATAAATGTGCTGTCACTACAAAAAAGAATAAAAGAATCCTTCCTCTCTCCCTGCCCGACTATGAGAACATAGTTTTACTAAACTGACTCAAGTTTAATATCACACAAACCGAAACACTTACAATAATGTGAGAATAGAGAAACCTATGTGTCACGTCTTCATTCTCTGCTGTACAACACTCACGTCTCAGGGCTATATCAATAAGAACGCAAAGGCAACACGTGAACCGGGACCAGGGCTTTTCTTTTCCATACTTCCACCAGCCAAGTCCAGGGCACCCATCGAACAAAAGGAAGGCAGTAAACTTACAGATGAACGATACAGGAAGGACTCTGAGGGTTTTAAGTCTATATTGCTACAGTCCATCTGGCTGTAACTGGTAACTTTATGCACGATTTGCACGCACATAAGCCTTCTTTTTTAAGTTTACGTATTTATCTGGCTGTGTCAGGCCTTGGCTGCAACATGCAGATCTTCGCTGCACGCCGTGGGGTCTTTCTGCGTGGCACGCAGACTCTCGAGCTGTGGCACAGGCTTCAGCAGCTGCGGCATACGGGCTTAGATGCTCCCTGGCACGTGGGGTCTCAGTTCCCCAGCCAGGGACCAAACCCACACCCCCTGCATTACAAGGTGGATTCTTAACCACTGGAGCACCAGGGAAGTCTCTCCTTTAAAGAGAAAAGGAGGGCCTGCCACCTCCGGACGCGATGAAGGAATAGGAGCTGGATTTACTCTGCCACTTGACGCAACTATTTCTCTCTAAAAAGAGGCACAAAATGTATTTATGTCTTTGGGCATCAGACAAAACATAGACAACAGTGATTTCTGAGAAAATGGAAACCAACCAAATGAGCCCTACCAGCCCAGCTGCCTGCCTGGAGTGAGTTTCCAGGCCTCAGTACAGCTGTGGAGGGGAGAGTGGGGGTCAAGGAGGGAGGGTGGTCTCCATCAGAGGAGAAGACAGCTCACCTGCAGAACTCAAGCCCATTGGAAACTTCACTGGGCGGAACAGGCACGAGTTGCACAAAGGCCAAGTCTGGAGCCATGTGAGGAGCTGTGTTCACCCAAGGTGTGTACATATGCGTTAGGAAACTGCCAGAGCCAGGAAGAGGACGAGCAGAAAGAAGCATGCAGAAAGGTGTCACCTCGCTTACAGGAAGACAAGCCCCAGCCTAAGGCTGACAAGGTTCTACCCAGCCAAGCTTCAAAAGCAAACCTTAGAAGGGTCGGTCTCTTCTAATACTTGGCAAACAAAAACATTAAAAAACATTTTAGAAATTCAGCACCCAACTAACTAAGATCAACAATGTTTGGCATCTATACAAAACATTACCTGGCATACAATGAAGCTGGAAAATAGGGAGAAATAGTAATTAAAGGAACAGACCCAAAGAATGATGCAGAAAGTACGGGGATGATCCAGAGAGATAGTGTGGGGTGGGAGGGGGAAGGGGGGTTCAGGATTGGGAACTCACGTACACCCGTGGCGGACTCATGCCAATGTATGGCAAAACCAACACAGTATTGTAAAGTAAAATAAAGTAAAAATTAAAATTTTAAAAAAATAAAGGCTCTGGAAAATCCTGAAAAGTAGAAAAAAAAATTTTTTTAAGCATTGAACTTAAGATTTTAATTGTCTTATAGTAATTATTCAGTCTTACTTCCTTTACTTAAGTGATTGTTGCATTGCATTTTTTTAAACGTTATGTGTATTTTTCCCCTTAGTGTAACCAGAATACATTCTTAAGGATTTTTTTTCAAAACATTAATGAGTGGTTCATTTCTTCATTTTTGTATACCTGAGAATACTTTTCCCATGACTTCCACTTTTTAACATGTATTAAATTATTCAAATCATTTATTCTGATATTTAGTGTTATGGGAAATCTTGAAATTAGCTAATTTAACAATATTAAGTTATAGATGACCTATTGTTTTATCTGTTTAGATGTTTAAAACATTTGATATTAAATTTTTAAATATTTTTTTAAAATGATGCAAAAAGTAGAAAACAGTAGACCAGAATATTAAAAAATCTATTATTAGTACACTATGCATGTCCAAACAGACTGAGGAAAGTGCAAGCATGTTAAAGAGAAACAGACAAGACACAAAAGAAGTGAAAAAAGACCCAAATTCACCTGCTAGAGATGAAAAGTATACTGGAGGACATTAATAACAGATTAGACACTGAAAAAGAAAGTACTGGTGAAGCTTAAGACGGTCATTCTGTTTAGCCTTATTAAGAAACTGAATTCAGAAAATCTTTTTTTAAATCCACTCAAAACTTTTCAAGTTGTACACTTTGTTCTTTTTAATTTTTACTTTTTGTAACACAGCATGCAGGATCCTAGTTCCTCCAACAGGGACTGAACCCATGCCCCTTGCATCGGAAGCATGGAATCTCACCACGGGACCGCCAGGGAAACCCGAAATTCAGAAAATCATACAGCCCAAACTCCTCAACAGAAATTCATTCAATCATTTAAAAAAAGCAAAATAACTATTAACCATTTGCAGTATGCCAAGGACCACGATGGGCTTCCCTGGCAGCTCAGTGAAAGAACCTGCCTGCAATGCAAGAGACACTCAGGTTCAATCCCTGAGTCGGGAAGATGCCCTGAAGAAGGAAATGGCAACCCACTCCAGTACTCTTGCCTGAGAAATCCCATGGACAGAAGAGCCTGGCAGGCTACAGTCCATGGGGGTCCCAAGAGTGGGACATGGCTTAACAACTGAATAATAACAATAAAAAGTACCATGATAAGCGCTGAAAATATTTTAAAGTCTTAAAAGTATTTGCTATAGTTTCCCAACTTGTCAGAATTACTCAATATTCCCTTATATTATGATCCTATAGACAAACACGCAATTCATTTTCCTCAGTCCCCCTCCTGTATTTCCATATGATCTATCAGTAGTAGGCACTCCCTTCTAACCCTCAGTTATGTTATATTAATATTGCAACCCACAGAAAAAGAAAAAGTTAATACTATAACCGGGCTCTCCTATAATTTCTTTCTTCCTACTTGTCAGAGAAACAAAACTTTATGAGAGAAGAGATACAAGACAGGTTGACTTAATTAGGTAAAGAGTTAAGGAAGTCACTCCGTGGATACTTGATTCACACTGAATGTACAGCATCTTAACTGTTCCTTATTCATGTTGCTGATTTCCCCCAACAGACTGAGATCTCCTAAAAAGCAAAGCCATTTTTTTCATCTTTGTGTATGTCATGGACACTCAATACACTTTCAGATAATTTGTTAAATAAATGAGTAAAAAATGAAGCCAGATAAGAAAACAAACAGAACTGTGACTCAGGACAGCACTCCTTAGGGACCAGGGTTCCATCCGCCTAACCCTCTGAGTCAGCACCTTTGTGCCCCACTGGACTTTGCTGGCAAGTGACTGATCAAATCAGATGTGAAGAATGGTAGCTGAGGTCATAATGAGCCACTTCAGCCATAGGGACCGCACACACCGTAAGTCTGTAAACTGTTCATGAGAGTGCCAGATGGTCTATTAAGTCAGTGTCACTTAATACCCACAACTTATAAATCGTATTCATCAGAGTCACACGGTGAGAGTCATTCTCAAAAACCAGTACTGCTTCATCACATTTGTGCAAGGATTTAATAATTTTCTTATGAATGTTCTACTTTATTTGTGGTGGCATCTATATTTATAAAAGAAGAAATAAGATACTTTTCAAAATGTCAAATGCCAAGACTGAAAAAAATCTTACCCCCCAACCCCCGCCCGGAGTTAACCACATTAACAACTCAGTTTCTAACCTTCATCTCCCTCCCTAACCTTCATCTCTCTCCCTACGCTTCAATGCAGAATTTTTCTTTTTTTATAAAAATGCCATACACACTCATCTTCTGCCTTTTTATTTTTCCTAAAACACTGCAGAAATGTTATGGGTCAATAATGAGACA
Organism: Procapra przewalskii; assembly: GCA_006410515.1. Classification (NCBI taxonomy): domain Eukaryota; kingdom Metazoa; phylum Chordata; class Mammalia; order Artiodactyla; family Bovidae; genus Procapra; species Procapra przewalskii. Next base: position 10,666,469 of record SJYF01000023.1, read on the forward strand.
TCTAACTCATATTTTTTAATAGTTTCTTAACATTTCAAGGTACAGAAGTATATTAATTTACTCAGCTATCCCCTATTGATAGTCATTCAGGCTGTTTCCAGTATTTTGCCATTATAAACAATGGCATAATAAACATCTTGAATTCTACCTGTAAGGAAGATTCTGGAATTTTGGTGGGTCAGAGAAGATGTTCCTTCAGCAGCAACCTCCTTTCCCCAAAAATGGTTAGGAAATCATGTCAGAAGCAATGTACGGAGCACTATTTTCCCACATCCTTGCCAGTCCTGGATGTTACATTAAATGCTTTTGGAGGATGACAACAGGAATAAAAGTGGTTGCTAACCTTAAAAAAAATACTAACATTTTCCAAAATCCTTTAAATTTCCCCAGAGACCTACTCCCAAATATTTGCCAATGAAAATTTTACTATAGAAATTTACTTGTAAATTCAAAAAAAAAAAAAAACACCCCAATGTATAACACGTATCCTCTTTAAAATGTTGTTTAAATAAAGATTAGATAACCCCGGTCATACAAGGCTCTATTTTTAATTACAAAAATGGTAAAACAATAACCTTATTGCTGTACAACATACATTGACATTTTGAAGTCAATATAGAATAATTAAATAACTGGATCTTCAAAAAAATAAAGTTTAATAAATACGTAAATCAGGCATGTTGCTATGGAAACGCACTTTCCAAATCACATCCCTCCAACCACATACTCACCTGCTGCTGTCACAGGGAGGCTGAGGAGCCTGGACCAGTCAGAAGAAGCAAACCTGAGCTCGGAGGGTGCCGGGCAAGTGAACGGAAGCACGAAGAACCAAAGATGGGCAGTGGAGTCGGGCCACCGTTCACCTCCAACCCCCGAGGTTCCGCTCCTCTTCCCGGCCCCTTCCCGCCAGCGCACAGCTCCCACACAGGGCACACGCCCCTCCGGGGTGCGAGGAGACCCCGACGTCCCGTCCCTTCCCTGCCACTCGCACTCTGGAGGCAGACTGGAACAGGTCCTGAAGCAGCATCCCTGTGTCCACCCTGACCCAGAGCACAGGGGACAGCCCCGGAGTCTCACCCCAGCAGGCAGCCGTGGGGAAGGGAACGGGGATGGCCACTGGCCCAGCCCGCCTGCCGGGAGCCGGGGTCCTAGTCAATCAGAAAACAGCTGGGAATCCACACACTGACCAAACGCTGCAGCCAACGTCACTGAATTTTTCAAAATGGGGGACTATTTTGTCTGGGTTTATGGATCCAATTTATATTAAACCTAATCTATTTCTTAAAGCCCCGGAACAGTGATGAGCCTGCTGCTAGCAACTGACCCCAAAGTCTGTAAACATCAAACACAGCACTGACAACTCAGCAGTCTTCTCACCGCAGGACACGTCACACGACGCCCTGTTGCTTCACCTTTTCCACTCACTTCTACATTAATTTCCTTACTAACCCTCTCGTAAGCCAGGGCTTTTTCCTGAAGTGGCTCATACCTAGCCCATGAAAGCACCCCTTCTATCCACTGACAAGCCGTAAAGGAGCGGGAGGCGTGTGGGGACGCAGGGTCAAGGGACCTCAGTGCAGATCTTGCTCTTCCCTCTGCTGACTCCCCCTCCCTGGGTTTCAGTTTTCTCAATTATAAAGTGAAAGTCCAGAAATCAGTGCACTCACTGTTTCTCTGTATCAACCACAAGCAATGGTAATTCTCAAGGATGGGCCAGCAAGGGGGCAGACTCAGGGTCAGATGCAGAACTACAATTCTCTTCGCTGATCAATATAGATCATTTGTTCACACTTGAAGGCACCAAGTTTACATATCATAACTTGTGTGAAAAAAGTCGGAAAAGGTTTTAAATTAGGAATTTCTTCCAAAGTTTTACTTCAATCAGTGTTATAAATAAGCCTCGTCCCTCCCAAGTACTGCCTAATTCAGTACACTAACAAAGAGGACCATCTTGAAGGCCAGCACGAGTAAGAAAAGGCAAATGCAATCAAGGATCCCAGCCTATATAAAAAGTCCTAAAGTCATTTTCCCTGGTGGCTCAGATGGTAAAGAATCCACCTGCAATGCTGGAGACCTGGGGCAATCCCTGGGTTGGGAAGATCCCCTGGAGGAGCGCATCACAACCCATTCCAGTATTCTTGCCTGGAGAACCCCCATGCACAGAGGAGCCTGGCAGGAGGCTCCAGTCCATGGGATCACAGAGAGTCAGACATGAGAGAACAGCTAAGCACAAAACAAAGGCATTTTCAAAAGGAATCAATAGCAGCTTCATAAATAAAACTATGAATATGGTGATCACCTCAAATAAAACATACAGTGTATGCCAAAAACAATAAATGGAAAGTAGGTCAGAAAGTGATGCCAAGGGTAACCAGACAGACCATCATATTAAAGTGACACAAAATGTAAAAATAATAAAATTAAATATTGGACCAAAAAAAAAAGGAATAAATAAATGCATCCACAACTCAATAAGTAAAATAAAAGGTAACTGGTTTTCATGTATTGGTCACCCTAGTGATCTAACATATTGTACTTGCTGGCACACAAGAAATACTCAACGAAAAAATAATACATAAATACTCAATAAATGTTTTCTAAATGAATAAACAATGAATTAATTCATTGTGGCAAGCACTACAGGATGAGGAGGCAATCATTCCTCTAATTTATGAGCCAATGCAAGACTAGCTAGTTAGTGCTGCGAGCCAGGAAGGGAAATCCGGTCGCTAGATTATTCATTATTGCTTAATTTACTGTGGAATTTCTAGACTTCAGACTGATTAGAAAATTTTAATTGGATACATAACTCAAGAATCTACTCAGTCATGAACTAGGCAGTATCTCATAACCAGTTAACTGTTAACAGCTTATATAATCCGTAAGATTTCTTTCTTATCTTGAAAACGTATTTCTGAAGCTTGTAATTAGATCAAAAATATACCAACATAATAATATTAACCAAATCCATCAGGACACAAAAGTGCTTAAATGGTGGGTGTCACAACACTGTTTATCACTATACCTAACAGAATGCATGCATCAGTCATTAAAAACACTTTGAAACAATATTGGGTTGGCTAAAAAGTTATTTTGGGTTTTTCCATAAGACGGTACAGAAAAACCCAAATGAACTTTCTGGCCAACCTCCATATTTAATGGCATTTAGAAAATATCCTGATATATTAATGGGATAAGCAGGGCATGAGAAATGCTGGATGAACCACAATCTGGAATCAGAAGAAATATCAACAACCTCAGATATGCAGATGATACCACTCTAGTGGCAGAAAATGAAGAGGAACCAAAGAGCCCTCTCGATGAGTGTGAAAGAAGATGGTAAAAGAGCTGGCTTCATTACTCAGAAAACTAAGATCACAGCATCTGGTCCCATCATTTCATGGTGGGGAAAAGTAGCAGCAGTGAGAGACTTTATTTTGGGTGACTCCAAAATCACTGTGTATGGTGACTGCAGCCATGAAATTAAAAGACACTTACTCCTTGGAAGGAAAGCTATGACAAACCTAGACAGTATATTAAAAAGCAGGTCCATACAGTCAAAGCTATGGTTTCCCCAGCAGCCATGTATGGACGTGAGAGTTGAACCATAATGAAGACTGAGCACCAAGGAACTGACTTCCTTCGAACGGCTGAGCAGGACAAGATTCTTCAGAATACCTTGGACTGCAAGGAGCCAACTTGTTAGCAAAAGCTATGATGCTGGGATGAAGAAGGCAATGGCACCCTACTCCAGTACTCCTGCCTGGAACAATCCCACGGACGGCAGAGCCTGGTAGGCTGCAGTCCATGGGGTCACTGAGGGTTGGACATGACTGAGCAACTTCACTTTCACTTTTCACTTTCATGCATTGGAGAAGGAAATGGCAACCCACTCCAGTGTTCTTGCCTGGAGAAGCCCAGGGACGCGGGAGCCTGGTGGGCTGCCGACTATAGGGTCGCACAGAGTCGGACACGACTGAAGCGACTTAGCAGCAGCAGCAGCATGATGCTGGGAAGGATTGAAATCAAAAGGAGAAGGGGGTACAGAGGATGAGATGCTTAGACAGCATCACCAACTCAATGGACCTAAATTTGAGTAAATTCCAGGAGATGTTGAAGGCCAGGGAAGCCTGGCATGGTGCAGACCATGGTGTCATGAAGAGTTGGACAGAAGCAGGATATAGAATTTTACATACATGGTCCAAATTTTTAAACGTTATATCTTAAGGAGAAAAGAGAAAAGGAAAAGAAAATATGTCAGAACACTAATTAGTATATTTGGATAATGGAACTATAGATCTTTTATACATATTTTGCACATTTCTTTATTTTCCAAAAATGCTACCTACTTTGTATCATAGATTTTTCTTCTCACGTTCCCCCCAAATTTGCACAGACATAGTTCCTGTTTTTCCACTGAGTAATACAGAAATTATACATTTAGTCATTGGGATAGTTTTCTTGTCTAAACATAAAACCCTATAATTTTAAAAGCTGCTTCAGTTAACAACAGAAATAAAAGATAATGGAGTTTTTCTCTCCAATACCTAAATTCCCAATAGCCAGCAACAGAATTTTTCACTAACGTTTACAGGTTAAGGATAGCCCAAAACAACATTACACAAAAAGGAAACTGTATTTATCTACTTTCTAAATATAGACCTCTACCAATAATCCCAGGGCTTATTAAATAGCTGTTGATTTAAACTGAGACTATTCCCCTCTCATCACATACATCGCTTATAATCTATACGGTAACAGCTATGAATGCGTATAAAGACAGACCTCAACCACCAAAAGTAGAGGGCTCTGTGGATTCGCTGTCAGAACTGCAGTCAGCCACCCATCAGTGCAGGCATGGGAAACCAGCTTCTGAGGAAGCTGACTCTTGCGTTACTTGTCTCAGAGAGGAGGCATAAGAATGAAATAATAACATGTTTATAAAAACACAATCAGTACATAAGGAGTTAGGATCATCGATCTCTGAATTTCCTACACTACGTCAAGACTCTCGTTCAATGACGACACCACTGAACAAGATCTGTGAACGCAGCCAAAGCAGTCCTTAGAAGGAAGTTCACAGCAACACAGGCCTTTCTCAAATGGCAAGACTGCCTCCACCCTGGCATTTGTTGAGCCAGGTCTGCAAGTTATTTCTCACGACTGAAGCCTAAGATTTGATAATATACCCATGGTATTAGCAGGGTTCTTAAAAACAGAGGATAAAATTTATAGCTTAACACTGATTATCCACAAATAAAATCGCTCGTTTAAAGGACTGATTAAGTCATTATGATAATACTCTTTCCACAGGGCAAAGAGTGAAATACAAGGTCAAACTGTGCAGATGACAAGGCAAAGGCAGAAAACCCTCCTCCAACGCCACCCACCCTCACCCACAGCGCGAGCCTCCTCCCCGACAGCCTCCCTCAGACACCAGCCCTGCCCCTGAGCCCCTCCCGCCCCTGAGCACCCTCGAGGCCTGGACGGGTCGTCCCTGAGGGCTCACTGACACCGCGTGGAGCGGGCCCGCTGGCCTCACCATCTCTGCTCTTCCAGAGGCTACAGCCCGCAGCCTGCGTCCCTCTTCCTTCCACAGGCCCCTGTTCCTCTGCTCATTTCTAAGTATATGATCAACAAGCATTTAGATGCATGAGACAGGGTGCTCGGGGCTGGTGCACTGGGATGACCCTGAGGGATGGGGTGGGGAGGGAGGTGGGAGGGAGGTTCAGGATGGGGAACAAATGTACACCCACGGCTGATTCATGTCAATGTATGGCAAAACCACTACAATACTGTAAAGTAATTAGCCTCCAATTAAAATAAATTAATTTAAAAAATAATAAAATAAATAAATAAATAAATGAAAAATTAAAAAAATAAAAAATAAAATAAAGGACAAAAAATAAGAATTAAACCACATATTTCAATTTGGTGAAGAAAAATGTCTCCTGCCCCCAAGTGTCTCCTCTCCCCCCAGTCTTCCCAAGGATCCTGATTAGAACACACGAGAGAGGCTCCGGGAGGGTGTAAGTGACCCAGTGATCTGCGCATCTGAGCATGGAATTAACTAACTTCCAATGAGAAATACAGATAGATGAGGTTGGGAATAATGCAGCTTGACAGCTTTCAATGAAACGTTAGTTACAAAAGTATTTAGATTTGAATTTCTATACAGTTTTCTAAATGAGAAAACATTGGTAACATTAAATACATCTATTTTTCCACGAAGAACAGAAAGCACCCTTGCATTTTGTTTTCTGTAATTTAGAATTCTTCAATCCATCCGCTTTGTTCAAAGAAAAGTATGAAGACTATGTTATCTATAGCAGCTAATTTGTTCAAGCTTCTGAGACTGCGTGAAAGACACAGTCAAATAACACTACAATTGCCTTCAAAACCATAAGCCATTTCTCAGGAAGATCATAAAGTTATTTATTTAAATAAAATCTGTACTGAGTGGCTGAACTGAACTGAACTGATGCAAAATCAAAACTGAATTTCAACCACTTGGCTTTTTATCTACCAAGTATTATCGATATTCTCTAGTTTCTGTCATGTAAATAAAGTTATCACAAAGATCACAAAATGAACAACCAAATACTTTCTTCCTAGCAAAGGCAGCCAGTGGTTTCCAGCATTCATAAATATTTATAGGTGGTAGCTCTTCCAAAACTACGCTGAAAGAAAGACCAGGTAATCTTGTTTTACCTCATAACTCATGGTTTTAAAACTCAAACACAATCATTTACCTGCTGCTTAATTCTAAGTAGTAACAGTAAAACTTTGTGCTCTTAGACATTATCTGTATGCACAGCATGATACTCAGGCTACAATCAAATCACCATCACAAAACTTCTCGAGTCAATTATATAAACTACTATCTATTTAGCCCGACTTCTGACTACATTTTAAAAGAAGTAACTCAATACCCTAAGAGTTTAACTTTCACATGTTTTGCAGGACATGAACTACTGAGGTCAGCCTATCCTTAAAATAGAATAGTTCAACTAATTTTAGAGTCAAGTGTTATAATGCATCATAGCTGCCAGCCAGCAGGGTACCTGGACTGTAGCAGCAGCATACGCACATTCACCAAAGCAAACTGTCAGATTGCTGAACTCTGAGCAGCCCCACGCAAGCCCACGCAGCAGGCCCACATGCTGTCCATATGCAACACAAAACAGTAATGCCCAGGGCCCTATTTATTTAAATAGTATCTATAATATGCAGTGGTTCAGAAGTATCAAAAGGAGGTAACATAAAAAGATTACTATCATATACATAAACAATGTTCAAACAACTGCACAGTTTAGTTCAGTCCAGTCGCTCAGTCGTGTCCGACTCTGCGACCCCATGAATCGCAGCACGCCAGGCCTCCCTGTCCATCACCATCTCCCGGAGTTCACTCAGACTCACGTCCACCGAGTCCGTGATGCCATCCAACCATCTCATCCTCGG
>SJYF01000023.1:10674033-10685788 GCA_006410515.1 Procapra przewalskii
CTTCCAAAGAACACCCAGGGCTGATCTCCTTCAGAATGGACTGGCTGGATCTCCTTGCAGTCCAAGGGACTCTCAAGAGTCTTCTCCAACACCACAGTTCAAAAGCATCAATTAATTCTCGGCACTCAGCTTTCTTCACAGTCCAGCTTTCACATCACCACAGTTGCACTCATTTCACATGTTAGCAAAGTAAAGCTCAAAATGCTACAAGCTAGGCTTCAACAGTACATGAACCAAGAACTCTCAGATGTTCAAGCTGGATTTAGAAAAGGCAAAGGAACAAAAGGATCAAAGGAACAAAAGGAAAAGGCAAAAGGATCAAATTGCCAGCATCTGCTGGATCACTGAAAAAGCAAGAGAATTCCAGAAAAACAGCTATTTCTGCTTCACTGATGACACTAAAGCCTTTGACTGAGTGGATCACAACAAACTGTGGAAAATTCTGAAAGAGATGGGAATACCAGACCACCTGACCTGCCTCCTGAGAAACCTATATGCAAGTCAGGAAGGTTAGAACCAGACACGGAAAAACAGACTGGTTGCAAACTGGGAAAGGAATACGTCTACCCTGCTTATTTAACTTATATGCAGAGTACATCATGCAAAATGCCAGCCTGGATGAAGCACAAGCTGGAATCAAGACTGCCAGGAGGAATGTCAGTAATTTCAGGCATGCAGATGAAACCACCCTTATGGCAGAAAACAAAGAGGAACTAACGTGCCTCTTCAGGAGGGTTACAGAGGAGAGTGAAAAAGCTGTATTAAAACCCAACATTCAAAAATCAAAGGTCATGGCATCCGGTCCCACGACTTCAAGGCAAATAGATGGGGAAACAACGGAAACAGTGACAGACTTTATTTTGGGGGACTCCAAAATCACTGCAGATGGTGACTGCAGCCATCTGCAGAAATTAAAAGCCACTTGCTCCTTGGGAGAAAAACTATGGCAAACCTAGACAACACAGTAAAAAGCAGAGACATCACTTTGCCAACAAAGGTCAGGAGAGTCAAAGTTATGGTTTTTCCAACAGTCATGTATGGATGTGAGAGCTGGACCATAAAGAAGGCTGAGTGCAGAAGAATTGATGCTTTTGATCTGTGGTGCTGGAGAAGACTCTTGAGAGTCCTTTGGATAGCAAGGAGAGCAAACCAGCTAATCCTAAAGGAAGTCAGTCCTGAATATTCATTGGAAGGACTGATGCTGATGCTCCAATACTTTGGCCACCCGATGCAAAGAACTGACTCATTGGAAAAGACCCTGATGCTAGGAAAGATTGAAGGCAGGAGGAGAAGGGGACAACAGAGGATGAGATGGTTGGATGGCATCACCGACACAATGGACATGAGTTTGAGTACGCTCTGGAAGATTGTGAAGGACAGGGAAGCCTGGCATGCTGCAGTCCCCGGGGTCGCAAAGAGTCAGACACAACTGAGTGACTCAACAACAACATATACACACTACTATACATAAAATAGAGAATGAACGAGGACCCACTGTATAACACAGACTCTACTCAGTATTCTGTAATAACCGCTATGGGGAAAGAATCTGACAAAGAATGAATATATGTACATGGATAACTGAATCATTTTGCTGAATGCCTGAAAGTAATACAACATTGTAGTAATAAATTGACTATACTTTAATATAAAATTAAAAATAAAATATTCAAATATCTTAAGTTAGATTTTGAAATACAATTAAAATTTCAAAATAAACTTAATAAAATTGAAATTTAAGTAAACTTTAAAAAAAGATTATTAATCATTTGTGCAGGATGTGTGATAAAGGACTGATATCTGAAAGATACAAAGGACTCAAAATTCAACAGGAAGAAAACAAAAGGCAAAAGATCTGACCAGACAACTCACCAAAGGAGATACATAAATGCAAACGCACATATGAAAAGATACTCCACATTACATATCACTAGGGAAGTGCAAATTAAACCAATTCAATGCTACCGCTCCCTATCAGAATGGCTAAAATCCAACACACTGCCAACACCAAATGCTAAGGAGGGTGTGGAGTGACAAGGAACTTGCATTCAACAGGAACTCGCATTCACTGCTGGTGGAAGCGAAAAACGGTGCAACCACTTTGGAAGAGAGTTTAGCGGTTTCTTAAAGGATAAACACAGGCTTACCTATGATCCAGCAGTCACACTCCCAGGTATTTACCCAAATGACTTCCCTGGTGGCTCAGACAGTAAAGTGTCTGCCTACAATGCGGGAGACCTGGGTTCAATCCCTGGGTCAGGAAGATGACCCAGGTCGGGATCTCCTGGAGAAGGAAACGGCAACCAACGCCAGTACTCTTGCCTGGAAAATCCCATGGATGGCAGAGCCTGGTGGGCTACAGTCCATGGGGTCACAAAGAGTCAGACAAGACTGTGTGACTTCACTTTCACTTTCTTTACTCAAAACAGACAGAAGTTGAAAGCAACCAAGATGTCCTTCAAAAGGTGAATGAATAAACAAACGTGAATTCATACAATGGAATACTATTCAATAGTAAAAAGAAATGATCTGTCAAGCCATGAAGAGACAGGAGGAACCTTAAATGCACATTACTAAGTGCAAGAAGGGCTTCCCTTGTGGCTCAGCTGGTAAAGAATCCGCCTGATTCTTTGTGGGAGACAAAGAATGTGGGAGACCTGGGTTCAATCACTGGGTTGGGAAGATCCCCTGGAGAAGGGAAAGGCTACCCACTCCAGTATTCTGGCCTGGAGAATTCCATGGACTGTATAGTCCATGGGGTCACAGTCAGGCACAACTGAGCAACTTTCACTTTCAAGGGAAAGAAACCTGTCTAAAGAGACTACATACTGTATAATTCCAACTACAGGAAATTCTGGAAAAGATTAAACTATATGGAGACAAAAAAAAAAAAAAATCAGTGGTTGCCAGAAGCATGAGAGAATGAACAGGCAGAACATAGGACTTGGGGGCTATCAAACTATTCTATATGATACTGTAATAGTGAACACACGACATGCATGCGTCAACTCCCAAAGAACTGTACATATTCGACATAGTTTTGAAAGTCCCAGCCACAGAAATCAGACAAGGAAAAGAAATGAATCCAAATTGGAAAAAAAAAAAAAAGAAAACTGTCACTGTTGGCAGATGACATGATCCTATACAAAGAAAGCGCTACAGACATCACCAGAAAACTACTAGAGGTCATCAATGAATTTGGTTAAGCTGCAGGATACAAAACTAATATATAGAAATCTGTCACATTTCTATACACTAATAATGAACTATCAGAAAGAAATTAAGGCAACAATCCCATCAAAAAGAATAAAATACCTCGGAATAAACCTATCTAAGGAAGTAAAAGGGCTGTACTCAGAAAACTACAAGATCAACGAAAAAAACTGGAGACAACAGGAACAGTTGCAAAGATACACTGTGGAAAAAAAAAAAAAACATACACTGTGGTTTTGGACAGGAAGAATTAATGCTGTTAAAATGAGCATACTACCCAAGGCAGACTACATCAACCCAACCCCTATCAAAACACTGACGGCATTTTTCACAGAACTGGAACAAATAATTTTAAAATTTGTATGGAAAACAAAAGACCCTGAAGAGCCAAAACAATCTTGAGAAGGAAGAACACAGCTGAAAGAATCAGGCTCCCTGACTTGAGACCACATACAAAGCTACGGTCACCAAAACAGTGTGACAGGGGCACAAAAGCAGACACACAGACCACTGAAACAGGACAGAGCCCAGAAGGAGCTGTGCGGTGTCACAAACGCCAACTGGATCTTAGCTAATACTAATGTACCAACACTGGTTCATCAGTTAAACAAATGCACCACGCCAATGCAAGATATCAAAAGGGGGAACTGCGGGGAAGGGAGGGAGCCCAGGAGAATTCTGTACTCTCTGCTCAATTTTTCCATAAAACCCAAACTTCCCTAAAAAATAAAAAATAAAAAAAATTGTTTTCCATGGCCACTGCCCTAGGCGGAGTCAGAGGATTTGCATTCTTGCATTCTTAGGTCTACCTCATTCACTGACTATGTAATCTCTACTGCCCAAAATACTCATATGCCCTATTTTATCCCACTTTTATTCACAAAAAAGGGCTTCCCTGGTGGTCAGGTGGTAAAAATTCCGCCTGCAATGCGGGAGACCTGGGTTCGATCCCTGGGTTGGGAACATCCCCTGGAGAAGGGAAAGGCTACCCACTCCAGTATTCCGACCTGGAGCACAGAGTCGGATGTGACTGAGCAACTTTCAGCTCAGTTTTTAACCTAGTGAGGTGGAGAGTGAGGGAGGTCTGCCTCTCTCCCTTCAGGAGGGTACAATAAGCCACCAAATAGTGCTGCTTCATGCCCAGCATCACGAAGACAAACTGTCCCACTGGCACGGCCAGCCTGGAGAACTGTGCCACTGAAAACAGGGGCATGCTTTTAATTCACTGGGACAATGGTATCTTTGTATAATGTCTTTAATACCAGGATTCACTGGGAAATATTTTCACCCACTAGAGAAAAATCAGGACTTTGTCAGCTCCCTTTGACGATTCTTTCCAGGAAACATCTCAGGCATGTATCAAGGCAGCCACATTCATCAGTGACATTTACAAAACTTAATTCTTTTCAAAAATCTCAATCTAAATACACGCTGGAAATGCTCATACTAAAATTCTATTTTATTTTCATGGATATCTACCCATTAGAATATATAATCCAGCTAAGATACAACAGGTTCAAGCTCCAAAGTCTATTTAATATTTGAACTAAATCTCTATTAATTTTTAAACTATTACTTATAATTTCATGTATCCAAACACTTCAGAAAGATCTAGTAATAAAATCATAATCCTAATTTTTAAAATATGCTTAAAAATACTATTTCTGCAACATTTCCTGGTCAATATACCAAAACTCAAAATACAAAGTTTATATCAAATATATACTTGATGTTCAAATGTCATTGCTACCAGTTTTAGCTATATATTTCAGGAAAATTAACTTCTCTAAGCCCCAATGTTCATATTGGTGGAGCAGCAGTAGTTAAATAGTTAGGAGATGCAGAAATGAGAGATAACTCATTTGCAATATACACTGCACTGTGCCCGTCATATAAGTGCATGTGTGCTGAGTCACTTCAGTCATGTCTAACTCTTTGCAATCCTGTGGACCATCGCCTGCCAGGCTCCTCTGTCCATGGGATTCTCCAGGCAAGAATACTGGCGTGGGTTGCCATGCCCTCCTCCACGGGATCTTCCTGACCCAGGGATCAAACCCAAGCCTCTTATGTCCCCTGTAGTGGTTCTTTACCACTAGGACCACCTGGGAAGCCCTAACAATGATTAATATTAAGAATTTTTTTCTAATGTTATCTCAGCTACACCCCTTTTTAAAAAAGAGGAAAAAGACTATTTCAAAACAGTCTTTTCTTTTTTTGATAAGTATTTATTTGTCGTTGTTGTTCAGTAGCTCAGTTGTGTCCAACTCTTTGCAGCCCCAAGGACTGCAGCACGCCAGGCTTCCCTGTCCTTCACTATCTCCCAGAGCTTGAGCAAACTCATGTCCCTTGAGTCAGTGATGCCATCCAACCATCTCATCCTCTGTCACCCTCTTTCCCTCCTGCCCTCAATCTTTCCCAGCATCAGGGTCTTTTCCATTGAGTCAGCTTTTTGCATCATTTACTGAATTTACTGGATTCCATCCATCTACAGCTAAGCTAAAGGTCTATTTAACAGCGGCTTTAAATGAATTTTTAAAACTTCAAACTATGTTTTGTAATGGACACACACTATAAGAAATTTTTTTACAAATTAAAAAGACCCCAAGTATCTTCAACTGTAACTTCAACAACAAAGTCATTGCACCCCATCCTGTCCCCACACATACAGCCAACCATCAGCCACGCTGTAAGTTTCTGAAGTAAGCGCCTATTGAACCAGCCTTCCATCCAAACACCTCAATCTTTCGGTGACTTCCTGAGGCTCCCTTCCCATTCAGCCTCCACACTATTACCAGAGGTATCTTCCTGAAACTGATCTAACACCCTGGCAAAGATCATGAGAGTTCCCTGCCTAGAGAAGAAACCCCAAATCTGGTCCTGGCTATGGCATCCCAGGCTCTGTTCAACCTGGTCCATATTCAGCCAGATCTGTTTTCCCATAACCGCTACCCCATCCCATTCAGCCAAACTCTCCAAATGAGTTCTGTGGTTCTGCTAATGCCCGGCCAGACCCTGCCCCTGAGGGTCCCCTCCCTTCCACCTTCAGCCTCAGTCCACGGAAAATCCCACCTGACCTCAAGGACAGAGTTTTCCCCAATACCCAACCCCAGGAGGACTATTTGCTTCCTCTTCCGAATGAAAAGAGTGTAGAATAGAAAACTATGACAAATATAATTACATTAAAGGCACAGACCACAGAGTGAAATATTACTCAGCCATAAGAAAGAAAGAATGCTATCTGCAGCAACACTGATGAACCTAGATATCATCATACCAAGTGAACAAGTCAGACAGAGAAAGCAAATATGTGGAATCTTAAAAAAAGATCAACTGAACTTTATAAGACATAAATAGACTCACAAACATAGAAAACAAACAGGGTTACCAAAAGGGAAAGGGAGGAGATAAATTAGGGAGTTTGGGATTAACATTTCCATCTACTATATATAAAATAGGTAACCAAGATATTGAGTATATTGTTGGTTACCTATTTTATATATAGTAGTATGTATATGTTAATTCCAAACTCCTATTTCAGTGGTGGCTTATTAGTTCCATTTTCCTTACCAGGACCTCCTGTTTTAAAAGAACGCATGCAAATGGTTATTATGGTGCCTGGTCAGGGTGGGCAGTTTCAGTCAGGGTGCTTCCTCCAATACTTGCCTTTCTTCCCATCTGGAATTGAGATGCAAAGGCTGGAAGAGCAGCAGCCATCTTGTAACAAGAGTACAACCACATGATGGCCAAGAAGCAACACAGAAGTCTGGGTCCTAGTGGCAAAGAGAGGTTCCCCACACCCTGCCCAGTCCCTGAGAAAAAGAAAACATCATCAACCTGTTTTTTGCTACAAACATCCAAACACAATCTTGAACTAACGCTCATCACTAGTTAAACCTATTTCACTTTTTAAAAGAAAAGAAAAAGCCCAGACTAATACTAGCGCACCTAGCTACAAGCAGCACTTCTGTCACTCAGCCATGTCCGACACTTGGTGACCCCGGACTGTAGCCCTCCAGACTCTTCAGTCCATGGGATTTCCCAGACAAGAATACTGGAGAGGGTTGCCACTTCCTTCTCCAGGGTTCTTCCCAATCATGATGAGGCCCTATTAAAGCTCACTCACTACACAACTGATTATGAATCTCGAAGAGGAGATGAAATCTGAAATCAAGATTTTGCAGAATCCTGAAGCCAGCTGAAAACCAGTGAGGTCACACAGATTGAAGGGGGCAAAGTCCTCTGAAATCTTTATACTCCAGCTTCCAATTCAGCCAGCACCAGAGTTAATTTACACAGTAAAAGATAGGATTTTGACCATCCATGTATTCACGTATGCCTTAAAAGTGAACTGAAAATGAAAATTACAGCTGGAATAGTTCTCAGTTCCTTTTGTCACCATGCACAAAAGAATCACGGGGCCTTAATGTGAAAAAGGACTAAAACAACGCCTCAGCGTTTTCATGGAAAACAGAAACTTCTGTCTTTTTTCTTAATCAAAGAGGGTTTTTTCATGATCTATATACACAGATTGGAGAAGGAAATGGCAACCCACTCCAGTACTCTTGCCTGGAAAATCCCATGGTGGGCTACAGTCCATGGGGTCGCTAAGAGTCGAACGCAACTGAGCGACTCCACTTTTACTTTTCACTTTCATGCACGGGAGAAGGAAATGGCAACCTACTCCAGTGTTCTTGCCTGGAGAATCCCAGGGACAAAGGGGCCTGGTGGGCTGCCGTCTCTGGGGTCAGAGAGTCAGACACAACTGAAGCGACTTAGCAGCAGCAGTAGCATACACACAGATACACAGTCATACATAAGTAAGAAATCTGCCACTCAGCTTTCATAGAGAATAATAAGAAACCCTTGTTATAGTTATTTGGGGATAACTGATTAATTTCCAGGTCAATGGAAAAATACTCATTTTCTTGGACCAAAATAATTTACCTTCCTTGTCCAGTAAGTGTAAAATGTATAGAATAAAACTTATTGGACTCACATTAGTGCTCTCATTTTCACACTTAATGTCAATTTTAAAAATTAACAATGTGTTGAGAAAAGAAAATCTTCCCATCACAGACTCAAACAACAGAATTTCACAGTGACAGCTAATTAATACTAGTAATATAATAATATATAGAAATTAATTCTAATAACAGTATGTAAGTTGGTTTCCTTACACTGACAGGGAAGACAAGAGGGATGTTGTGCATCTTTTATGCTAACCTACTAAAAATGTTTTATCAGTTCAGTCGCTCAGTCATGTCCGACTCTCTGCGATCCCATAAATCGCAGCACACCAGGCCTCCCTGTCTATCACATCTCCCGGAGTTCACTCAAACTCACGTCCATCGAGTCCGTGATGCCATCCAGCCATCTCATCCTCTGTCGGCCCCTTTTCCTCCTGCCCCCAATCCCTCCGAGCATCAGAGTCTTTTCCAATGATAAATACACTGGATAATTCACAGTAAGATATTAAAGAAAGTCACTGGATATGGGCTATTTCTAGTATAAACAATAATAAAGAAATATGTTTTATTTGTAAATAAATGCTTTTATTCACCCTGCCTCTGGCAATCTGCTGAACTAATGAGATTTTTTTTTTAATCAGATGCGCTGAACATCCTAGCAACAAATACATTTTATAAGTAAAGGCACTGGAATATGAATCAGAACACTGCACCCTTCTCTGCAGCAAACAGCTCTTTCTGTGTTATTCTAATTCAGCAGACAGTTGCCTCTTTTCACTCAAAAGTAAGGACCAAAGCAAGACCCAAGAATAGACTACGCCATAAATAATCAGGGCTCACTCACTTGCCGCTCTTCTTGTTTTGATCCAGAAGGCTAGGTTTGAAGTTCTTCCAAAGCCATCTGAGGACTCAACTCTCAACTTCTAAACCTAATAGTCATAACTGCTAATGTTATACATTAATGTAATTCTCCATTTCTGTCAACAGACAAATTCTGAATTTGTTACAGCTGACCCACACGTTCAACAGCTGGGGCATATGATCACTTGGCAACCTGATAACACTTCAGCCAAACGCTAAGTCACCCTGGAATCAAGGAACTTGGTCAGAAAAGAAAATCGAAATAAGCTCTCAAGTTCAAATGGGAATGGAAAATGTTTTGAACAATGCACGATTTCAGAAAATGGAACAACTGTACTTTGAAAGTTGAGTGAGCTGACACTCCCTATTCACAGCCTACAATTCTTTTCTGATTAGATCAGCCCCCACAGCAAGTCATCGGGATAATAAGCTCTGTAATGAAGTCATCGAATTGGATACTGATGGGAAATCATAACTGGCTTCAAAACACATCGGGAAACAATGCGTTTTCCAGGTCTCTAGCTTTCCACATAGCACACTGGCCAATACTCTTCTTTCTAAGACCAGACGAAACACAGAACATCTATAAAGCCGAGGACAAACTGATGACTTATGCATTTTAACACCACAAAGAAGATGAAGGAAACAACCTCCACTTTTTCAGGAAATTCGGGACTACAAGTTTGAAAAAGTGGATGTGTAAAGTTCCATACTGATTATTAGGCTATAACGAAAATGAGATAAAGTGAAATCAGCAATGACCTCCAGGATCTTCTATTTCCTTTTACTTTCAAAGGCAAATAAAAACCATCTTTTACAGAATGTCCACTTCCTCAAGGCAAGTGAAATCAGCACCTCAGTTATTTCTGTTTTCCAAGTCATCTACAATTACCCACGTGTCACAGAGGTAAAACTTGATGGGACCAAAATACATACAGCTATCTTTTTCTTTTCTTTTTTTTTTTAAGTAAAAAAGGTACTTACTTTCAAACTTCCAGACTGTTTCTTTCTGACCTTAAAGAACACAGGTGTACCTGTTCCATAAGGTTTATTCAGTTCAGTTCAGTTGCTCAGTCGTATCCGACTTTGCCACCCCATGAATCGCAGCACGCCAGGCCTCCCTGTCCATCACCATCTCCTGGAGTTCACTCAAACTCGTGTTTATTAGTATCTTGCAATATCTCTCATTTTTAAGGTTCTGGAACAACTGATCAAGAATCTTATTTTTAAATGGAAGTATAGATGTAAACATGAGTGTATTGGACGTGAACACATATACAGATGCTACAAACGTGCTTTAGCCGAAAATATCATAGCACTTGCTCAGCGGTAGTATCATACAATAGAGCCTTGGCACAAAGGAATTCTGACTGTGCTGTATACAGAATTCTACATGCATTAAAGGAATGTCAAAAATAAAATATGTTCTAGAAGGAGATGAAACATGTTCATGGGTAGATTTTGAGCTTTGGGTGGCAGGGGGACTTGGAATTTATTCAGTTCAGCGTTCTATATTTCTACTTTCTACTAATAGACTTCTAGTGATACATGCATCTTAAACCATATATAATCCCCATTCAATTTACAGAAATTGAGTTTCTTAAGACCAAAGCAAATATTCAAAAGAAGCAAGACCACTTGAAACCAACCGATGAAACAGGCCCCGATTCACCATTAATATATTAAGGCTCTTAGCCATCCCTGGGTGTGGAGCGCTTAGGTGGAGCCACAGTTCGGAGACCGTCTGGACGTTCTGAAAGACAATGTCCAGAGACTAAAAGACCCTTTAAGATGGGAAAGTGTTCTTTAATCTAACCTCTCATTTACCTATAAAGTCAAAATAAACATAATGCTAAAATGTCAATACTATTTGTCACAGAATTTCCCTAACATAAAGGACAGCCAGAAAAATATCTCAAAATATACTCCTTTACCTTTAAATTTACAACAGACTCTGACGAAAGTCTTTCATCCATCACATTATTAAGTAACCTTTACGATACGTAGGAATAGATTTAATATAGTCACGAACCATAAACTTTTCAAATAAAATCATTTTAAGAAAAACGATTTGGTGATGCTCTCAGTGGTGAAACAGTCCATTTATTTAAGAAGCCAAGAACCTTCTTTAAGGGTTAACCAATACCCCACATCAAGCAAGGGCAGTAATGCCTTAGTAATCCCACGGAGAAGGAACATGGTAACCACCCTCCCAGCAAGAAGGATGAGTATGCGTAGTGCTTAAGAGCTTTTACAAAGGAGAAAAACGCAAGGTGCTTCTTGGAAACCAAACCCCTCCCCCGCACTGTACTGCCCATCCGACGGTGTCTACCGGCCATCGCCCACAAGGCCACCCTCCCTGCGGTGGGATACGGAATCCCGTCCCCAAAAGACCAGGTTCAGTCCCAGGACTGGTCCAGACACCTGTTTACTCGTGCCCAAGCAGCAGTGGCTCCTCTCAAGCAAAGGAGATGGTCGCCCCGCAGGTCTGAGCCCCGCCCAGGCGGGAGAATGGGGGGACGACATACCTTTGTACCTCTCCAGGACATCCTCGTAGGCCTGGAGGTACTCCTGCTCGTCCACGCACAGGTAGGCGGCCGGGGAGAGGTACCCCGCCATGCCCAGGTTTATCTCAGCGGGGACCGGCCGACCCCCTCTCCCGCTCGAAACCCGGGCAGGACCGCAGTCAGCGAGGGGCAGCCGCGGGCACGGAA
>SJYF01000023.1:10705953-10722052 GCA_006410515.1 Procapra przewalskii
TGTCAGTGGCCATAGGACTGGAAAAGGTCAGTTTTCATTCCAATCCCAAAGAAAAGTAATGCCAAAGAATGTTCAAACTACTGTATAATTGCACTCATCTCACATGCTATTAAAAATGCTCAAAATTCTTCAAGTGAGGTTTCAACAGTACATAAATTGAGAACTTCCAGATGTTTAAGCAGGATTAAGAACAGGCAGAGGAACCAGAGATCAAATTACCAACATCTGTTGGATCATCAAAAAGCAAGAGACTTCCAGAAAAACATCTATTTCTGCTTTATTGACTATGCCAAAGCCTTTGACTGTGTGGATCACAACAAACTGTGGAAAATTCTTAGAGACGGGAATACCTGACCACCTTACCTGCCTCCTGAGACATCTGTGCACAGGTCAAGAAGAAGTTAGAACTAGATGTAGAGCAACAGACTGGTTCCAGTGTTGAGTCAAAAAATAAAGATCATGACATTTGGTCCCATCATTTCATGGCAAATAGATGAGAAAACAATGGAAACAGTGACAGAATTTATTTTGGGGGCTCTAAAATCACTGCACATGATGACTGCAGCCATGAAATTAAAAGACGCTTGCTCCTTGGAAGAAAACCTATGACAAACCTAGACAGTATATTTAAAAACAGAGACATTACTTTGCCAACAAAGGTCTGTCTAGTCAAGGCTATGGTTTTTCCAGTAGTCAGGTATGGATGTGAGAGTTGGACTATAAAGAAAGCTGAATGCCAAAGAATTGATGCTTTTTTTGAACCGTGGTGTTGGAGAAGACTCTTGAGAGTCCCTTGGACTGCAAGGAGATCCAACCAGTCCATCCTAAAGGAAATCTATCCTGAATATTTATTGGAAGGACTGATGCTGAAGCTGAAGCTCCAATACTCTGGCCCCCTGATGAGAAGAACTGACTCATTGGAAAAGACCCTGATGCTGGGAAAGATTGAAGGTGGGAGGAGAAGGGGATGACAGAGGATGAGATGGCTAGATGGCATCACCGACTCAGTGGACATGAATTTGAGTAAACTCCAGTAGTTGGCGATGAACAGGGAGCCCTGGCATGCTGCAGTTCAGGGGATTGCAAAGAGTTGGACACAGCTGAGCAACTGAAGTGAGCTGAACTGACCTGCTAAAGATGGGATGTCAGGGAGAAGCTTTAGGACCTGAGAAACTGTTGGGCCTGTCTGGGCTTTGGTTTGCTCATCTGAGAAGTAGGAGACACAACAGTATACGAGACACAGGGCTGCAGGGGCAGGATGAGGGATACTTGAAAAGCACTGAGCTCAGAGGCCAACACGTAGAGAGCACTCAGGAACACGAGCATCACTTGATGTTACCCAGTCACATCCCTGGCTGATCATACCTTACTCCAAAATGGAAAGTAAGGTAACTGATAAGAAGGTGGTGTGGGACAAGGGAGATGTCTGTGTAATCTGGGCAGGGACTAAGTCCAGGTAAGCCTATATGACTGTCATGCCAGCAATCAGTGAACCAACGAAGAGAGGCTGGAAGTGCCTGGAGCTAGGCCACATTAGGAGCTGCTCTCAGGAGGCAGTTCACATCATCCTCTCATCTGTTCTTCCCATCCTTGCTGACCGAACCCTCAGGTCTCTGAGATACCCTTGTACCTTTCCAGTGCACTTCGCCTTTATTCCTTTTAAAATCAATTGCTTTATCCTTTTAAATTCATTGTCTTCATTGTTGTAGAAAACAACGAAAATTTAGACAAACACGTTTTAGAAAAAAAAAAAAGGCAATTCTTTTCTGTTGAAACATAAGCAAGGCTGTCTTTACACCTTCATTTCATTACCTGTCTTCTTAATGAGACTCTAGATAAAAGGTTGTACACAGCCATTCTCTCACTTCAGTTACTACTGCAATTAGGTGGAAGAATTAGGTTTTCGTTTAAAAAAATAGCTTTTATCATTGAAGTGAAGGCAAGTCCATGAAGCTTGCAGGGTCTGGTTGCTACCTCCTGAGGAAGACAGGGCTGGCTCCATGGCTCTGCGTGTTCAGGGAAGGTGACCGTGTGCTGTGGGCCTCGCCGGACTGGGACCAGCGAGCAGAGCCCAACATAAGAAGGACCCCTGCCACAGCCAGGTCTCTGGAAGCGGCCCAACCGGGATGCTTCATGCTGCTGGCGACCCAGTCCAATTACAGTGCAAAGGAGATTTCAAATGCTCTTCACTGACATCTGAGTTTTCCCAAAGATCTGCTGCCTATCCCAGCCCCAGAGCACTTGAGATCCTTTCAGAACCACCACATGGTCCAAGGCCCCTATGTGGTGTCCTCTGGTTTGTAACAGATCTCTCTCTTCCAGAGAGATAATCGGTAATCAGAGAACCTTCCCTGCTTTATCCCTAGGGGAGGTTAGGTATCCAAACAGGAAGCAGAAATAGCCTGCACATGAACCTGGCTTTTATCTTCCACCAACCTAAATCTATTGAGGTTAAGGTTTTAGGAAAAAGACAGACAACAGTACTATTCACAATAGCCAAGACATGGAAATAACCTAGAAGTCCATCAATAGAGGAATGGCTCAAGAAGATGCCATCCATTTATGCAATGGAATACTATCCAGCCGTAAAAAGGGATGAAATAATGTCATCTGCAGCAACATGGACGGACCTAGAGATGATCACACCAAGCGAAGTAAGTCAGGAAGACACAGATACCAAGTGATAACCACTTATATATGGAATGTGAAATATGACACAGATGAACCTATCTGCCAAACAGAATGGGACTCACAGACATAGAAAACAGACTCGTCGCTGCCAAGGGGAAGAGAGGTGGAGGTGGAAAGGATCGGGGGTTTGGGGTTAGCAGGTGCAAACCAGTATATATAGGAAGGATGAACAACAAGCTCCTGCTGCAGAGCACAGGGAACTGTATTCAATATCCTGTGATAAACCATTAATGAGAAAGAAGATGAAAAACAATAAATATAGGTATAACTGAGTCACTTTGCTGTACAGCAAAAGCTAACACAACACTGTAAATCAACTAGACTTCAATAAAATTTTCAAAATAATATCAATACTCCTGTTTTTCTGACTTGTCTATAACAAGAAAACAGGTAAACTCTTTTCCCTGCACTTATAAAACAAATCCATTCCTGCTTTTGCAGAGTTGACCGCACAGCTCTCTCTTCAAGTTCCCCCTTAGTCACGCTGCACACTTGGGATCAGGATGAACTCCAGCCCCACCTCCCTCCTCTTCCCAACTCCTGACCGTGAAATCCTGCTTAAGGGTTTTTTCCTTCTCTCCTTCTCCACTGGTGCTTTCCCAGTCAGTATGAGCACTTCCTCCAACAATAACATAAGACCAAGAATTTTTTTAAATGGATATCCGTGTTCAGAAAACAATACGATGACTCCTACCAGAAACACACATGGGCCATGGAATAAGTGAAGAGCCGCTCCCTGGGGGCCACTGCGCTTCCTCCTGAACTGGTCCTGTGTCTGTGTCCACAGCACCAGAACCAGCTGGAAAGTGAGCAGGTAAGGAATTCAGCTACCTTAAAAAAATTTATTCAGTGAAAACCACTGCATTAATAAATTAACCATTTATTAGTATGATGGCTAATTTTATGTGTCAACTCAGCTAGGCCATGGCACAGAGTTTTTTGCAAAATGCCAGTCTAGACGCTGCTGTCGGAGAAGGCAATGGCACCCCACTCCAGTATTCTTGCTTGGAAAATCCCATGATTGGAAGAGCCTGGTGGGCTGCAGTCCATGGGATCGCGAAGTCAGACACGACTGAGCAACTTCACTTTCACTTCTCACTCTCATGCCTTGGAGAAGGAAATGGCAACCCACTCCGGTGTTCTTGACTGGAGAATCCCAGGGACAGAGGAGCCTGGTGGGCTGCCATCTCTGGGGTCGCACAGAGTCGGACACGACTGAAGCAACTTAGCAGGAGCAGCAGCAGCAGCAGACGCTGCTGTAAAGATTCTTCAGATGTGATTTCAAGCAAAGCACTTCCATAGTGTGGGTGGGCCTCATCCAAGCAGTTGAAGGCCTTAAGAGCAAAGAGCAAATTTTCTCAAAAAAGAAGGACTCTTCCTTAAGAATCAATACATAAACCCAACATGAGTTTTCAGCCTGATGGCCCATGAAATTCAGACTCAAAGCTGCAATGTCAACTCTTAACCTGAATTTCCAGGCTGCCAACTGTCCTAGAGATGTTGGAAAATAAATCTGTGTGTGTGTGTTCCATGGATTCTGTTTCTCTGGGGAACCCTAAGTTGACTCACATTTACTGCATGTTAGGGAAGTAGAAACACCTCAAATAATTCACATTTCACAGTTTCATAGTAAAGAAGACCAAGCAGGGCCTTCACCAGATCTCACCACGCAAACTGCCCTGAGAAAGTCATTTCACCTCTCTGACTTGCCCATATTCTTAACGCAGTGACTCACACCCACTTCCTTGGATGTCAGACACTATTAAAATGAGATAATGTGTGTAAAGCATCTAATACAATGCCTAACACATGATACTCAATGCATTCTTACAGCATCCTACAAAGAAAACATAAAATGAAAACCAGACAAAAAGTACTTAGAATGGCAACGATGACAGATTACAAAAAGTATAGCATTTTTAGGACTTGAAAAAACCTTTCACCTCCTTTCACACTGATGCCTAAAATTCCAGCAATTAACACTCATTCTTTTTTTTAACTGAAGTGTAGCTGATTTACAATGTTGTGTTAGGTTCAGGGATACAGCAAAGTGACTCAGTTATATAACACAAACATATTCTTTGTAAGGTTCTTTTCTCTTACAGATTTTTGCAAGACACTGAGTACAGTTACCTGTGCTATCCAGTAGGTCCTCATTGGTTATCTCCTTTACATATAATAATGTGTATCTGCTAATCTCAAACTCCTAATTTATTCCTCCCCCTCTTTCCCCTTTGGGAACCCTAAGCTTGTTTTCTATGTCTGTAATTCTATTTCTGTCTTGTAAATAAATCAATTTGTACCATCTTTTTAGACTCCACAGATAAGTGGTATCATATGATATTTATTTTCCTCTGTCTGACTTACTGCACTTAGTGCGATAATCTCGAGGTCCACTCATGCTGCTGCGAAGAGCACTATTTCCTTCTCTTTTATGGCTGAGTTGTATTCCTTTGTATATATGGACCACATCTTCTTTATCCATTCATCTGTTAATGGACCTTTGGGTTGCTTCCCTGTCTTGGCTAATGTAAATAGTGCTACAATGAACCCTGGGGGGAATGTATCTTTCAAATTACAGTTTTCACCAAATATATGCCCAGGAGTGGGATTGCTGGATCATATGGTAACTCTAAAGACTATTTATAAAATAAAGATTCATTATTTTAGTTTAAAGCTTTTTAATTTCTAATCCAGTTTCTCCCATACAGGAAACAGTAAGTGATAGCAGTCATTTACCCGTTAGTGTGAATAAGGGCATGAGAGTACATCCTGAAGGATATTCTGATAAAAGGAAGAGGCAACACAGAGGCTCTTCAGAGGTAAAACCAACTCTGTCTGCCTCATCATTTCCCCTAGAGCCATGCTGATTCACAGAGACAGAGATTCAAGGACCCAAAGGAGTACTAACAGAACCGTGGGCCGGCTGTAATTCAGACCTCAGCTAAAGAGAACCACTGCCTGGGATTCAAGCTCATAATTCAGATGTGACCGTCCTCTGCTCTGGTTCCTTAGCTCAGGGCTTGGGCTCTCGCTCCCACTCTGTTGAGCCAGAGACAGACGGCCTCGTCTTCTCTCCGCCGTGCTGCCTCTCCAGGGAGAACGTGATCTGTCCGGCAGTGCGACAGAATCAGAAGATCTGCTTCCAAGCCTGGTGCCACAGCGTCTGAGATCCTCCTACGAGGGCCTCACTCATCAGTGTTCTCGCTGTGACAAGCCTGCAAACCGCAGGCACTTACAGGAGGGCTAAGAAAACCCATAAAGGCCCCCTAAGCTGTTAGTAATACAGGCAATCTCCCCCAAAACAGATAGAGGTCACCTGAGAGCAATCAAAGCCACGAGAAAAGGCAGAAAGTTGAAAAAAAGTAAACTGTTTCCAATCTCGTGAATTCTCTGCCTCACTATAATAAAGCAGGAGGCCCACAGATCAGGGCTTTCACCACCAGATCAGGCATTTACTGGCCACGCGGCCTCCTTACACGTCTTGAGTCACAGCTTCTGTGAACCCTGGATTCCTCATCTGTGACTGGGAACAGCACCTACCTCCCAGAGTTGTTCCAGAAGAGGAATACATGGTCCAAGGCCCCAAGGACCAGGCCGAGCAACAGGAGGAAGAAAAGGAGGACAGTGATCATTTTAAAGAGCTAAGCCGACACAGTCGGTTGGACAGAGCCCTACGTCAGAGCTGCGCAGCCTGGGGCAAACTTCCAAGCCACGGGGAGCTTTCCGGTCCTATCTTAGTTAATGACTGAATTCAACCAGATTACTGAAAGGGTCAGCGGGGACACGCATATAGCACATAGTAGGCACTGCAAAAAGGAGAGCCTCGACGTTCTTACCCCAAGCCCCTCTACAGTCCCTTCCCCACACAGAAGCCAGACTGAACCTTTAAAAGCAGCAGACAGAGTGCAGCCTGTCCATCCCCACTGCCCTCCGGGGGGCCCCAAAGCCTGTGCTCTGGCCACAAGGCCTCACTGTCAGTCTTCAGCTTTCTGCTCAAATGTTTGTTTGCTGCGTTTTGTCTTGTTTGGCCACACCCAGCAGCACGCGAGACCTCATTTCCCCGACTAAGGATTGAACCAGCACGCCCTGCAGTGCAAGCGCAGAGTCTTAACTGCCGGACCACCAAGGACGCCCAAACGGCATCTTTTTAGAGAAGTTCTTTCCGAACAACCGGACAGTGTAATATCGCCCCCTCCTCCCATCCCTCAAACTCCCGCCCTCCCTACCACGCCGCCAACCTGCTTCAGTTCCCCCACAGCACCTGTCACCACCCGACACATTGCTCAGTCCACAAGAATCTGTGTGCTGTCTCCAAAACATGCTCTGTGAGCACAGGGACTGTGTTTTCTTCTCAGTTCACTCACCAGCTCCTGACCCAGCGACAAGCCCATACCAGGGGCTCACTCAGCATTTGTGAAATGGAAAGATAAACAGAGCGTGGGATCTGCAAAAGCATCTGTCCTGCCCAACACTCAGGAAGGGCTCAGTAAACGCCGGTCTCTCCTCCCCGCTCCCACAGTCATCGCTTGCCAGATTTGTCCTGAGGCTTGTCTTGGAAGAAGAGGTTCATAGCATCACCCACAACCCACAGTGAACTTTCTAACCACACAGGAGAAGTGGAACCACCCTCAGCAAGCTCACTGGGGAGGATCGGAGACCGAGGTCAGACAGAGCCCTGGGGGGCTGGCGGCACCGGCCCCCTGCCCAGCCTCACCACCCACCTGCCACGTGACTGGGGTCAGCCCAGGACCTGCTCTGAGCTTCGGTTTCCTAACCTGCAGAGAGAATCCACCTTCTAGGGCTGCTGCCGGGACGAAGTGAGCACAGCGCCTGGAAGTGCTGACGAAACGCCAGCTCCCTTATGATCATCAGTTAACACCGCTGAACGCTGCCAGTGTGAGAGGTGTGCGTGCCTTCACAACTTCTATTCTTAGACGGTTTCACTTATTTATGGTTAACTCTGGAGCTAGTGGAGTCCCCAGATTTTAGGCGGATCTAAATACAGGAAATAGTGATAGTCTTTTGCTTATAAAAAGCAGCATTCTCATTTCAAAAGCCATTTTTCACTTCCCCAGGATCCTGAAACGTCTACACCTCAGACTTCCTGATTCTTCGGTTCTACTAACAAGATAAGTTTGCGGGGAGTCATAGTGATTACATGTATTCTAGAAATAAATTTAAGACATCTGTGTTGTCTGCTTAATACTCCCACTATGATAGAGGTTTTTTTAAGATGTGTTTATTTATTGGCTCTGGCGGGTCTGTGCCGCACACAGCCTGTCTCTAGCCGGGGTGCACAGGCTTCCCGCTGTGGCAGCTTCTCTTGTCTCGGGCACATGCTCTAGGCACGTGGCTTCAGCAGTACATAACATGTGGGCTCAGCAGCTGTGGCACACAGGCTGAGCTGCTCCACGACATTTGGGACCTCCCAGACCAGGCATGGAACCGGTGTCCTCTGCATGGCAAGGCAGATTCTTAACCACCGGACCACCCGGAAAGGCCTGTTATAGAGTTCTTTAAGTTATCTGGATTTTCTAAATTAATTTCAAACATGGGGACTCGGTTCATTTTATAAAACATAATATACTTTTTTAAATTTATAGATATAAAGAATTTGAAATGTTTAGCTAACCCGGCATTTAAGCCTAGAAACACTACCGCACAGAAGAGAGTAAGTTCAACTAGAAGGTTCTGCCTCCACTGAGTCAGAAAGTCACAGGATACACCTGCAGCTACAGATACGTCCAGCATCTCAGATCATTCTCCTGGGCCCTGCATGGCAGCAAAGGCACAGGCTTTGGGGAACCTGAACTGGGCCCCAGACAGGGGAAGCTTAGACTTCTACTCAGAGGAGGCTTCTCCAAGGGGATTCTGTGGCTGGAGGAAGGGATCAAGGAGAGGGAAACTTGGAGGCCGAGCAGGGAAGGGCTTTTCCCCCATGAAGAGAACTGCAACCCACTTGCAGGGCGCCGACGATGAACCAGCCATATGCTGTGCAAAGCCCACACCCCCAGCCTTCTCTCCCTGGGCTGACCCTAGAGCCTTCGGAAGCAACAGCTGGTGGGTAAGGGAGAAAACGGAGAAAGCAGAGACAGGAATGTCTCATAACTGTCTCAGACAGTTATGTCCTTTGCCACTTCCACCTGAACCTGGCTCAAGCTGAGTGAGGAGAGGAGCACTGGATCTGCAGCTTGATAACACACAAGACCAGACTGCATTATATTGTTACGCGTCTAGGCTCAAATCTTTAATGCTTGAAAGTGATCCAAGGACTCATGCAATAGGGAAGAACCTTTTTGTTCTATTACCAGTTAATCACTAAAGGGATGTGTCTATAAACTTAAATTATACACAACGGCCCATCTCTGGGAACTCTGCCTCCAAGGTAATGAGCATTAAGCAAAAATACCTTTGTTTAGCTCACAGGAAATATCCTGGCCAGGCCCACCTGTGAATGACTGCAGGAAGGGAGAAATTAACACATCCCCTCTGGAGACGACCAGAACCAGGGAATGTTTGACTCTACCCTCTCCCATTTTAGTATAAAAGCCTGAATTCTAACTCAGGCAGGACGGCTCTTTGGGACACAAGTTCACCATCTTCTTTTCAACAGAGCTGCTATTCCTTGTCCCCAACAACTTGTGTCTTGACTTACTGGCCTGTCGCGTGGTGATCAACATGAGCCTGGACTCGGTAATATAACACTTTCCATTATCTAATAGTGACCAGAAAAGTTGTGGAATCTGTCCTGAGTTTTTTCTTGGGAGCAGAAATAGAGATTGGTGAAAAAGAATAAATCTGATTTCTCTTCCCACCCTAATCAATGAATAGACTGCACACAAAAATAGTGTTCTGTAGCTCTCCTCCCCCTCTTCGCATATGCAACCAGCTTCAACTGTTTGGTTTTCACCGCATTCATCTCTATAGTTCTAAACAATATGCACATGGTAGTATCCCTATATTCATCGATTTTAGATATTATTACTGAATTCCAATTATGGTGGACAAAGATTATACCATCCTTACATAACTTTCGCTTAAAGCCATATCTAGTGATTTCATGGTTAATCTCATGCTAATATTATTCACTGCCGAGTCAGGCAGCATATCATGATTAGATTTCCTTGCATAATCAAAATTTAATTTTTGTTAGAGTTAATAATTGCCTCATTGCTTCCTATTGTCTTCATTTAAATCTCTGATTTCTGACACCTGCAAAAAGCTCCTCTCGACATTCATTTTCCCTATGGTCAAATCTGCCCCATTTTTGTTCCGGGAGAAGTCTTTTCTGGAGCCGGCTGCTCTCCTACTCCATCTCAGCTGCCTGCCCCCAGGCCTGCTGTACAATGATGCTGAGCCACCCTCCGTCATCATCTGCTGATCCTCTTCATCTCTTCACTGACCTTCCTATTGGGAGCTAAGTGTCTGATGCTCTCTTAGAACACCCCCACCCTACTATGTTGTAACAGCTTTGTCCGAGGTCCACGAGACCTGAGGTCTTTGAGGTAGGAGCATCATGTCACCCACCTCTGTGACCCCAGGATCCTATCCAGCTGGAGCTCTATCCATACCCAGCGTGTCCATGCTCTGTGCCAAGCACTGTTCTGAGCACGATGAAAAGATGATGCTCACATGAACATGATGAAGTCACAGCTGCCCATCTACAGCTGAGGAATCAAGCCCACAGGAAGCAGACAGAGTCACAGCACCCCAGCCCTGAGCTAGGTGTGCTAAATCCAGAGCTGAAGCTCACACAGGCAGGTGGTCCCAGAAACACACTGTCCGCCTCTCCGTCAGACTGCTCACACTGCAGAGAAGCTTGTCTTAACTCAAGAAAAAGGAAACTGGCCCCAGCCTGCTGATAAACCAGGTGCAGTTGTAGTACACGACACACAAATGTTCAAACTTCTGCCCCCAGGATGAACAGATAAATTTCAAAAAGGTGTCAAGAATGGCGCTTTTGGATATATCAATATAAACCACAATCGAACTTGGCTTTTCACCACAATAACTGAGCCTATGAATTTCCTTTTCTCCACTCCTCTCCCTGCTCTCTCACCTCACAGCTTTCTCTTACTCCATGATGACTCAGCAATAACTATTCAGGGAAAAAAGGAGATCAGAGGTTCATTATTAAAAATTTATTGAAATTCCACAATTCCCAAGGACAGAGGCTTAGAATACAAAGCCCAGTCTGCTTCTAAGGGGACATCATTCCTCTCAGAATTTTATTAAAGTATAGTTGATTTATAATGTTGTGTTAACTTCTGCTATATAGCAAAATGACTCGGTCACACATATATATTCTTTTTCATATTCCTTTCCATCATAGTTTATCACAGGATTGAATACAGTTTCCATTCTCAGTATTAAAGTCAGAGTAGCGACAAGACTACAGTGAAGCAATGACTTTTTGTAAAGACTGCTTTCATATGTCTCTAAGAAATCAGTGCTGTTCTGGTTTTCAACTTACCAGGCTCCACAAATAGTGAGAGATTCTTAAATATCAGCTAATAGGACCTTCCCTGGTGGTCCAGTGGTTAAGAATTCACCTTGCAATGCAAAGGATGTGCTTGATCTCTGGTCAGGGAACTAAGATCCCACAAGCCTGGGAGCTGTAAGGCCAGGCCCTGCAGCTGAGCCCGTGTGCTCCAGAGCCACAGCTCGAGAGTCCCCGCAACACACGGACCGCGCCCGTGTGCCACAAGGAATGGCCCGTGAGCAACCAAAGAAATAAGTAGTTTAAAGACGAAATACCAGCTAATTCTCACTGGCTATCTGTTTTACACATGGTAACTTACATGTTTCAATGCTATTTTCTCCAATCATCCCACCCTTGCCTCCCCCACGGAGTCCAAAAGTCTGATCTTTACGCCTGTGTCTCCCTTGCCCTAGGGATAGGACTGCCGGTACCATCTTTCTAAAGTCTATATATATGCATTAATATACAGTATTTGTCTTTCTCTTTCTTCACTCCATATAACAAAAGCTGATGCTCTGGGACAACCTAGAGAGACAGGGTAGGGAGGGAGGTGGGAGCGGGGTTCAGGACTGGGGTACACATGTAAACCTATGGCTGATTCATGCTGATGTATGGCCAAAACCCACCATGATATTGTAAAGCAATTATCCTCCAATTAAAATAATTTTTAAAATATCAGCTAATAATACACTCATACAGCACCAAGCAATATAAAATACTCTCTCACTCAAAGTTACATACACCCAGGGAGATAAAAAAGAACCAGTAAAAATAACCCAGAATAAAAAGCAAACGCTAAGTAACTCGCAGAAGAATCACAATGCCTGACACCAAGCTGACTCATCACCCTCCTGTGTCTCCACCTTCAGGTCCAACAGTTTATTTTTATATTAAAAAAGGAAGCATTCAGGGTTTAGGAGCAGGCTATGGGCCACCGAATTCTAAAACTCTCCAACCATACTCAGTCTTTTACTCCTGAGAACAGAGAGTTGCTGCTGTTCAGTCGCTAAGTTGCGTCCGACTCTCTGCCACCCTGTGGGCTGCAGTCCCTGTCAGGCCAGCTCCCTGTCCTTCGCCATCTCCCGAGGTTTGCTCAAATTCACGTCCACTGAGTTGGTGATACTACCTAAGTATCTCATAAGCAGATCAACAATCAGATATCTAATTCTCATGATTTTTTTTATTGGTGATATTCACCAATTCCTGTAATTTGCCATCAGTGGAAGAGATAAAGTTTGGCGCACACTTTATTAAATAAATGGGAGACTAATCTTCTGTTTCGCAAAGACAAAAAAGCATTAAATAAAAGGATGGACAAGGTGCCAACAACGAATGACTTTCCTGACATCTCTTCTCTAAAACTCCCAAGAGTTCAATGACCATGTTGAAACCCACTTGAAAGTTTATGTTCAGTGTGAATGGATAATTTTTGTCCTTCTGATCTCTTGAGACAAAGGCTGATGCTCAATAATGTTTAACCTTCTGGGAACGCAGGGGGAGGAAAGGCTGAGAGTGAATTGTCACAACTGGTTATAATCACAGTTCACGGGAAATGTGACAACTGAGCTGTCTTCCTCTGTAAGTTGTCTTACTCTGACAACTAAGAAAAAGGAGCTCATGATCAACACTTATGCTGCCTGTTTAAAAAGAACTACTTTTCTGCAGCTACAAGTTGTTAACAGCATGAGAGCACACATCCTGTAACGGACTCCATTGCTTCTTAAAGATCCATGCTTAGCTGTCCAGATTAGTAAATGTAAACGGTGGCAAAGCAGCTAAAAATTATAGTCCATTCTCAATCATCCATACCCATTTCTAATAGGGCAAAACAAAATTCACAGACAATTCTAAAGCACTCCAGCTAGTAAGAGTTTCAAGCAGTCTTAAGTAAGCTCTAAACCGAACTGGAAACGTGTCGGTCATCAGCTCGCGGCCCTATTTAGTAACAGAGAAATACAAGTATGACCAGCAAAATGAAAGCAATAACATTCCTCCGGAAAACCACCTCCTGAGCCCAGTCACATAATGGAATGTGAGGTCAATATTATTAACTCAAATCGATTAGGCAACTCGTATTTCAGCCCTCATCAAAATTTCATGATCTCTGTAAGAAGATGTAAAGTGCAATTTGCTGGAGAAAAGTAATGCTGAAATGGAAGAACTCCATTACTATGAAAAGGTTGTAAGATTAGGTATCATTTGAGTTTCAGCA
The DNA here is from genome assembly GCA_006410515.1 of Procapra przewalskii. NCBI lineage: Eukaryota > Metazoa > Chordata > Mammalia > Artiodactyla > Bovidae > Procapra > Procapra przewalskii. The sequence goes on from SJYF01000023.1 coordinate 10,719,342, forward strand.
AGACAAAGTCATGCCATGTGATGGCACATTGGCTTCAGGTCAGTTTTGTTTCAGTAATAATTCCAGTTTCATCAATAAATCTGCAAAGAAGCAGAAAAGCAGTCTCAGGGAGAAATCAGCTTTTAGACATGACAATTAAAGAATATGCCTATATAACTGACTCGTCTGTTTTACAGTATCTGTTTAAATTTTAAATAATAAGCACACTTTTGCCCACCATTCACCAATGCTGCTGCTGCTGCTGCTGCTGCTAAGTCACTTGAGTTATGTCCGACTCTGTCCGACCCCATAGACGGCAGCCCACCAGGCTCCCCCGTCCCTGGGATTCTCCAGGCAAGAACACTGGAGTGGGTTGCCATTTCCTTCTCCAGTGCATGAAAGTGAAAAGCGAAAAGGAAGTCGCTCAGTCGTGTCTGACTCTTCGCGACCCCATGGACTGCAGCCTACCAGGCTCCTCCGTCCATGGGATTTTCCAGGCAAGGGTACTGGAGTGGGGTGTCCCGCCTTCTCCGCCATTCACCAATATGGCTTCATAAAATACTCCAAGGGAAAAGCCAACAAATGAGCAAACTGTCCTTTGTTAAGAGAAAAAATAAAAGACATGAAAAGATGGCCATGGGAATATAGCTCCCTTCTGTCTTTCTGAAAACATTTTAGTAGTAAATATCTGAATATGAAAAAGAATATGTATATAACATGTATAATTGAATCACTACGCTGCACACTACAAAACTAATACAAAATTACTAATCAAATATAATTTTAAAAATTTAAGTAAATATTCAAAATCTGGAAACGATATTAACAAAAATTTAGGCTCTATGGAAAACAAAATCCAGAAGAGAGACTAGATGAAGCAAAGTGTTAATGAAGTAAATCTTGAATAAACATGTTTGGTTTTTTTGTTTATTTGTTTTTCATTGTGAAAAGTTTCGAGCTTATATTATAATAGAAATATAAAGAGCTACCATCTGTCTACACCCAGCTTCAACAATCACCATCTCTCGATCAGCATCGTTTAGATGAGACCCACACTCACATTTCCTCCCCTCCTCCCTCTACTGGATATTCTTAAGCAAACTCCAGGGATCTTATTATTTCATTACTAACTGTTATATCAATAGTATAAATCTCTAAAAGATAATGACCCCTTATCGATGTAAATATTAATATATTTCTTAATACCATCAAATATCTCATCAGTCATTCATTTTCTCAAGGGTCTTTTTTTCATTTGTTTATTCAAACAAGTCTTACATCTTACATTTGGTGGATAGGTCTCTTAAATCACTTTCAATCTGTATATTATCCCTCCCACTTTTTATGTCTTACAATTTATTTGTTGAGGAAATTGCAGTGCTTGCCCCAAGCTCCCCAGAGTCTGGATTTTGCTGACTCCGTCTTCAGTATATCACCTGACACACAGCTCTGCCACACGCTCTGCGCAAGCTCTGTGCAAGATCCAAAGTGGTGCCGGTCCTTTCACCAGCAGGCACCTGAGGTCTCTCTTCAGGGTCAGCATCACTGATGACCAGCCTCTAGGTCACCGTTCATTAGTGTCTGCAAAGTGGTGACACCTAATTCCATCAGTCCTTCCCTCCACAACCAGACGATTACTGTGTAGCATAATTCTTACAGCAAAGATATGACAATGCTTAATTCTTCCCCTTTACTATTTTCCGGAAAAGTGAGTCAGTTCACTTAGCAGTCTTCAAAGGTCAGCAATAAGGGTTTGGGTTTTCTTTTTAGTATCATATATCATGAATTTTAGATACACTAATGTGACTCAATCTACTGTGATCATTATGCTCATTGACCAGGCAAGCGGGAGCCTCTCCAAGTTTAACATGGATTCGATACAGTACTGAATCTCCAAAGAACCTCTCCTGGTTATTTTGACAAGATTACAGTCATCTTTGATGCTTTCTTGTCTTCTGGTTTAACAAGATGTACCAAGCTTTGTGAAGTCTGGAAATAGGTACTAATACTTCACATGCATTTTAATGTAATACTAATACTCTCCTAAGGTTTCAGAGTTGGTAGCCCTTGTGTATATCAGGCATGTTTCTCTGGTGGCTCAGACGGTAAAGAATCCGCCGGCAATGTGGTAGCCCTAGGCTTGATCCCTGGGTTGCGAAGATCTCCTGGAGAAGCGAACGGCAACCCACTCCAATGTTCTCGCCTGGAGAATCCTATGGACAGAGGAGCCTGGGGGGCTACAGTCCATGGGGTCGCAAGAGTTGGACACAACTGACAGACTTTCATCAGGTGTATATTAAAGGAGACTAAGAGGTCGATCTAGTGACAGCTAAATGCACAGTGAGATCCTGGCTGGAAAAAACAAGGCCAATATCGGAACAACAGGCAAATCTGAACATGGATACATGTTAGACAACAGTATCGAATCAGTGTTGAAATTCGTGAATTTGATAACTGTCATGGAATATGTAAGAGAAAGTCCTGGTTCTTAAGTGATACAGATTTAAAGTGTTTCGGAATGAAGAGTTATGATGTTTGCCACTTCCCCAAATTGTTCCCCAAAATATGTGTATGTGTGTACAGAGAAATCAAATGGCAAAATACTGATGATCTAGACGAAGATTATAGTGTTCAGAGTTATTGCTCTTGAACTTATAAGTCTGAAATTTCAAAAAGTAAGGAATTGAAGATAAAAGGCAAAAAACCCCAAAAACTGTACTGGGCTCATCCTT
>SJYF01000023.1:10750780-10764916 GCA_006410515.1 Procapra przewalskii
GGGGCTAGACCGGAATCCCTGGGCAGGAGACACAAGCGGACACACGCAGGTTGGTGCCGGTCGGCTGTGCCGTTCCCTTTGCTCGCGGTGCAGGCGGCGCCAAAGCCACCAGCCCCGCAGGGACCCTCTGCGCCCCCACAGGGAGCCCGACGCGGAGCAAGACCCGGATTCCGGGTCCAGAGTTATTCTACATTGAGAGATGTTTTTAATAAACAGAGTCCTACCGTATAAAGCGCAGGAAACTATACTCAATATCCTGTGATAAACAACCATGCAAAAGGAATATGAAAAAGAAAGATGTACGTACAACTGAGTCACTTTGCTGTACAGCACAAATCAGTGCATTATAAATCGAATACACTTCAATACATTTTTTTTTAAAAAAAGAGAACTGTTTTTAACCCAGAAATGCCAGTTTTTAAAAAAAGAGTAGGCAGACACACTGCTTCACTTCTGTGTACACAGTCAGACCAAGTGTGAAGGGGTCTCCGTGACAATGGGGAGGGTCAGGACCCAGCAGCACCCCAGAGAAAGGGCCCTCTGCCTCCCTTCAGGAAGGAAGGCCAGGAATGCAAGGCATCACCAAGCAACACCTTAAAGTGAAGATCTAAACTAACGACGAAGGACGGTGTAGTGTGGCTTTGGAGGTCAGATGGGCCGGGGTCCAAACGCTGCTCATTATAGCTACACATTTATTAAATATTAATGACCTAACTTTTCTAGTCTAACAAATGGATAACATTCTCAAAAAAACTCAAAGGTTTTGTTTTTACCCTTTATTTTACTACATGCATAGAATTTTATTATTTTCTAATTAATTTTTACTGAAGTGTATAGTTGCTTTATAATGTTATTTTCTGCTGTACAGCAAACTGACTCAGCCCTATGTATACACAGATCCCCTCTTTTTTAATTTCCTTCCCATTTAGGTCACCACAGAACACTGAGTAGAGGTCCCTATGCTATATACTCTGTTCCCATTACTTATCTATTTTACACACAGTATCAATCGCCTATATGTATTCATCTCAATCTCCCAATTACCCCCACCCTCCTTCCCCACCTTGGTATCCATACATTTGTTCTCTAGTCTGTATCTGTTTCTGCTTTCTCTCACAGGGTTTTTTAGAAGGTAACAGATGTTAAAAGAATCAGCTGGTAAAAGAATCTGCCTGCAATGTGGGAGACCTGGGTTTGATCCCTGGGTAGGGAAGATCCCCTGGAGAAAGGAAAGGCTTCCCACTCCAGTATTCTGGCCTGGAGAATTCCATGGACTGTATAGTCAATGGGGTCGCAAAGAGTTGGACGTGATTGTGCGACTTTCACTTCAATTTCAACGGATGTTAAAATTCTAAGCACAGCATCTGGCAAACAGCAGGCGCTGAACGAAAGGTTAACTTCCCTTCTATTTTAAGTAAGGTAAGTATAAGGACAACTTGCTGGACAAGGAGACAAGCTCCACTGTGCATCTGGGAATGTGCATCTGGTTTTGGAAAACACCACAGAATTCCATAAAATGACGCCTGTCCTGGCACGGCCAGTGCTTTGCCGCAGAGCAGAAGCCAGCCGCAGAGGGGCTGGGACGGGTGATGGGGGGCAGCAGAGGGCACGTGGGGCCAGCAGATCCCACAGGAGGATAAATGGATGAATCCGAGCTCAGTGGGGCCAGCGGCCAGTGCAGAGCATATAGGATCTATGCTCCAGGCACGGGAGCAAGAGGGAAGAACAGAGGGGTAAGGGATAACTGACTGGATGGTGTGTTTATGCAGCAAAAGGATGACCTGCCAGGGTCAAAGCACAGCCACACTCAGAAGTCTAGTGGGAAGTGAGAGCAGATGAGGCGTCCAAGGCTCCAAGGAGGGCTCGTTGGAGATTGTGGGTCTTCTGAATTTTAGAAGACATACAGACAGTTAGACTTCAGTGAAGGCACAGAAAAGAGAGAGCATGGATTTCAGGGGGAGGAGGGGCGAGAGGCCCCGTGGACACTGCAGAGCCACGTGCAGGGAGCCACGGAGGCACTGACAGGGGGGTCCTGCACACCAGGCCAGGGTGACAGGGGGAAGGCCAGACGTCCAGGTGACATGCAAAGGAGCGCGGAGGTCAACGGAAAACAATCCGGAGGAAACAGTTTGGGCACGCACTTCTCACAGCAAACACAGGGGCCTGGTGTCCCCTCCTCTGTGTGTGGGCTGAGGGGTGCCTCCACAGTCCCCACCGGGCCCAGGAGGTGCCGCGAAAAGATGCCGCGAAAAGAATGGAGAGGAGGGAGCGGACGCTGGCCGAGCCAGGCTGCTATAAAGTCACAGGTTCTGGACGCTGCCCTCCATGCGCGCGCTCTGAGGACGGCTGAGTGGCGCAGTCACCACTAGGCGGCGCCAATTTCCAGAGATGGCTGCACTGATGGAACGAGGAGAGACAACTTACTAGCGCCTGCCCTAGTGGAGTGACCCAAGCCTGCTTCTTGGGTAAGAATGCAGATTCTCTTCCTCTCATGCTCCTAGGAGTAATCAGTAAGCAAATTTTACTTAAACTTCTATTATTACCAATAGACTTTCTTGGTGGCTCAGACGGTAAAGCGTCTGCCTACAATGAGGGAAACCTGAGTTCAATCCCTAGGTCGGGAAGATCCCCTGGAGAAGCGAATGGCAACCAACTCCAGCACTCTTGCCTGGAAAATCCCATGGACGGAGGAGCCTCGCAAGCTACAGTCCATGGGGTTGCAAAGAGTCGGACATGACTAAGTGACTTCACTTTCTTTTCTATTATTACCAATAGAAGGCCTTAAAGGCTTCACAAATTCTAGAAATAAAACCACATAAAACTCGCTTAAAGTGATCAAAAAAAAAAAAATTAGTAGCCATTCTGGAGAATAGTAACCCAGTAAATCCACACCCCTGTATCTACTCTAGAGGAACTCTGCCAAGTATGCCCAAGAAGATGGTCAAGCATTGCTTACATAAAAATTATAAACTTTAAATCGGTCTTTGCTAAACTCCTTCAGTTTTCATTCCACCTTCACATTTGTGAAGCTCTGAGCACCATCACATAAGCCTCTCTGATTTCTCTCATATCCAAATACACATGCACTATTTTAAAATAACTCTTTACAAGCACTACAGGGCAGGACACAGACAGCAGCCAGGCTATCTGGCCTCATGACGGCCTCTGTCACTTCCTACCTGTGTGATCTTGAAGAGTTGCTTAGCCACATCCTCATCTGTAAAATGGAGCTTAAAAGCACTACTTAATTCACAGATTTGTTAAGAAGAATAAATAAATGTCAAGTATTTAGTGCCTGGTATACAGCAAAACATAAGGGTTACCTATGATCATTAGGTATACTGCTTGTGTAAATAAAAGATTTTCTTAAAGACTAAGGCGTGTTATTAATCCAGTACGAAAAGGGAAAGGAGTCACACTGCAGGTGTGCCTTGCTGACAGACACACAGAGGCACCTCGCTCCCTGCTCATCGGGAGAGCTCTTCGCTCCAGAGCATCCCAGGCGCTCACCATCCTGAGAGTCAGAACTATCTGGGCTGGAACCCCAGCTCTCCCACTCTTAGGTGTACAATCTCGGAGCTCAGAGATCGCTACTTCTGAGAGCTTCAGATTCTTCTTCTGCTGAATGCATACAATACTCACCTCTCACGGGGTCAGACAGTGATTCAAGGAGGTGATCCGCAAGAGCCTCCTGGAACAGCACACATATCAGCGTCTGCAGTTGATGTACCCCTTCATTACTAGTCCCACTTCCTGGATCCCGAGGTGCCAACTCACCTGGCACTCAGAACTACGACCACACACACTGCAAACGGCACAGAGTCATCACTGAGCAGGCAGCTTCTTCATTTCCCTAAAGCAATGCAGAGCACTGGGGTTTCCTGCATGTGCTCGTTCTAAACACTATCAAAAAATATGCCATGACTTTTGAAAACAATTTTATTTATTTTGGGCAGAGCTGGGTTTTGGGTACTTTGCGGTCTTTCTCTAGTTGTAGGGAGTGGGGTCTTCTCACTGCGCTGGCTTCTCCTGCTGTGAGCACAGACTCCAGGAGCCTGCCTGTCAGCAGCGCGCAGGTTCAGTAGTTTGGGGGCACAGACAAAGCTGCTTCACAGCAAGTGGAATCTTCCAGGGCCAGGGATCAAACCCGTGTCCCCTGTGTTGGCAGACAGACTCTTATCCACTGTGCCAAAAGGAAGTCCCTGCTGCTGCTGCTGCTAAGTCACTTCAGTCGTGTCTGATTCTGTGCAACCCCATAGACGGCAGCCCACCAGGCTCCCCTGTCCCTGGGATTCTCCAGGCAAGAACACTGGAGTGGGTTGCCATTTCCTTCTCCAATGCATGCAAGTGAAAAGTGAAAGGGAAGTCACTCAGTCGTATCCCACTCTTAGCGACCCCATGGACTGCAGCCCACCAGGCTCCTCCGTCCATGGGATTTTCCAGGCAAGAGTACTGGAGTGGGGTGCCATTGCCTTCTCCGGGAAGTCCCTAAGTCATGACTTTTCACAAAAGGAAATGTTCTTTTGAAACAGCAGGTGGTGCTATAAGCTCTCGCAGGTGTTAACAGGCTTTGATGGCATCAGTATGAAGTCTGCTTCTCCCTCCAGGCATTCGATCTTGTCCACGTGCCCTTCAAGGACTGATGCTGAAGCTGACACTCCAATACTTTGGCCACATGATGCGAAGAGCTGACTCATTTGAAAAGACCCTGCTGCTGGGAAAGACTGAAGGCAGGAAGATAAGAGGCCAACAGAAGATGAGATGGTTGGATGGCATCACCAACTCAGTGGATATGGGTTTGAGTAAACTCCTGGAGTTGGTGATGGACAGCGAGGCCTGGCATGCTGCAGGCCATGGGGTAACAAAGAGTCAGACACGACTGAGCGACTGAACTGAACTGAACGTGCCCTTCAACCGGAGGTGACAGGCACTTGGCAGTCTCTCAGTAATGGACTTCTGTCATTTTTAGGGCATCCTATCTTTAATTTTTTTTAATTATTTTCTTTATTGAAGCATAGTTGATTTAAAATGTGTCTGTTTCTGGCGCACAGCACAGTGATTCCATAATTTTATTATATATAGTGGTTTAGCTGCTAAGTCCAGAAAAGGCAATGGCAACCCACCCCAGTACTCTTGCCTGGAAAATCCCGTGCACAGAGGAGCCTGGTAGGCTGCAGTCCATGGGGTCGAGACAAGTCGGACATGACTGAGCGACTTCACTTTCACTTTTCACTTTCATGCATTGAAGAAGGAAATGGCAACCCACTGCTGCTGCCTGGAGAATCCCAGGGATGGGGGAGCCTGGTGGGCTGCTGTCTATGGGGTCAAACAGAGTTGGACATGACTGAAGCGACTTAGCATGTCCAACTCTTGTGACCCCATGGACAGTAGCCTGCCAAGCTCCTCTGTCCACAGGATTCTCCAGGCAAGAACACTGGAGTGGGTTGCCATTTCCTTCTCCAACTTTTTTTATTATATATACATACACACATATATATAAGGCTCCTCAGGTGGCGCTAGTGGTAAAGATAAAGAACCAGACTGCTAATTCAGGAGACATAAGAGACACAGGTTCGATCCCTGGGTTGGGAAGATCCCCTGAAGAAGGGCATTGCAACCCACTCCAGTGTTCTTGCCTGGAGAATTCCATGGACAGAGGAGGCTGGCGGGCTACAGCCCATGGGATCACAAAGAGTCAGACACAACTGAAGCGACTTAGCATGCATATGCCCACATATATTCTTTTTCAGATTCCTTTCCCATATAGGTTATCCCAAAGTGTTTTAGTTCCCTGCACTATACAATAGGTCCTTGTAGATTACCCATTTTATAGTAGTGTGTATCTGTTAATCCCAAACTACTAATTTATCCCTCCCCTCCTTTTCCCTTTGGTAACAATAAGTTTATTTCTACATCTATGAGCCTAGTTCTGTTTTGTAAATAAATTCATTTGTACCATTTTTTTTTAGATTCTACAAATAAGTTATATCATATGATATTTGTCTTTCTGACTTACTTAGTATGATAATCTCTAGGTCCATCCATGCGGCTGCAAGTGACATTATTTCATTCTTTCTTACTGCTGAGTAATATTCCATTGTGTGTATGTACACAACTTTTTTATCCATTCCTCTGTCAACAGACATTTAGGCTGCTTCCATGTCTACAGGCCACCCCATGTTATCAGCACCCTTTGAGTCAGCACCCTCTCAGACTTGCAGTCCTGATACGCAGCTAAGTCCAGGAGCTCCACAGACCACTCGGCATCTCCTCTCTTAATAACCCAGCACAGTTCCTGGGGGAGCTCGAGGCTGAGAGTCAGTCCACCAAAGTCCCACTGTTTGGATACTGAGTACTGAACGGAGGGAGGGAAAGACCGAAAGTAGCAGAAGGAATTCATTCATCCAGTGGCCACACCAACAACCTTCTGAAGCTCCTAATGCTGTCTGTTCTAATATTTCAGTCTTAATTGTGAGTTCTACCATATATGTGTATTAAATTCTCTTTCAGTAGGAGATGACACTGCACTCCCTTATTCTTGCCTGGAAAATTCCAAGGACAGAGAAGCCTGACGGGCTGCAGTCCACAGGGTCACAAAGAGTCAGACACAAATGAGCACAGCACATACATATACACTCTTTCAGTTTAAGTCAGACTCGGATCCCACTGCCTGCAATCAAAACCCCCGATGCATGCACATGGCTAGCTATTTTCCTCTTGTGTTAACACTCAGACTTAACCAGGCTGTTTGTGTAGAATGATAAAAAAAGAGAAACCAATAATTTACTGAGCACCATTTAGATACCAAGCCTGCTATACCCACTGAGACAAGCAAACTGAGGCTTACCAGGATTAAGCAATCTCCCTATGGCCAAAACCTCTGCCACCAAAAGAAATCACAGATATTTGAATACTGAATTATAGGGGCTGCAGATATCTAGAAGTACCATTTATATTCATTCATTGCTACTTCAAAATCATAGTAGTTGGTAAACATGCCACTAGATGTTGTCACTTAACGCACTAATCGGTTCCATTCAGTTCAGTTTAGTCACTAGTCATGTCCAACGCTTTGCGACCCCATGGACTGCATTAATAAAGAAGTAGATTTATTGTTCCGTCAAAAATGTTTTTCAGTGAAGCATAATTGACTTACACTATCTGCATTGGTTTCAGGTGTACAGCAAAGCAATTCAGTTATACAGATATATGTATATATCTGTATCATTTTTCAATTATTTTCCATTATGGTTTACTACAAGGTATTGAATATAGTTTCCTGTGCTATACAGTAAAACTTTATTGTTTATCTATTTTATATATGGTCATGTGACTCTGTTAATCCCATACCCTAGTTTATCCCTATCTCACCCCTTCCCCTTTGGTAACTACAAATTTGTTTCCTGTGTCTGTGAATCTCTTTCTGTTCTGTAAATACGTTCATTTGTACTATTTTTTAGATTCCACATATAAGTGATATCATATAATATTTGTCTTTCTCTGACTTACTTCACTGAGTATGATCATCTCTAGATCCATCCACGTTGCTTCAAATGGCAATATTTCATTCATTATGGCTGAGTAATATTCTACTGTATACATGTACCACAACTTCTTTATCCGCTCATCTGTCAGTGAACCTCTAGGTTGCTTCCATGGGTTGGCTCTTATAATTAGTGCTGCTGTGAACACTGGAGTGCGTGCATCTTTCCAAAGTAGAGCTTTTGCCTTTTCTGGATATATGCCCGGGAGTGGGAATGCTCGATCATATGGCAGCTCTACTTTTAGTCTTTAACATTCCTCTGCGCTGTTCTCCATAGCGGCCACACCAGTTTACATTCCTATCAGCAGTGTAGGGGTCCCTTTTTTCCACACCCTTTCCAGCGTTTGTCATTTGTACACGTTTTGATGATGGCCATTCCGACCAGTGTGAGGTGATACCACACTGCAGTTGTGATCTGCATTTCCATAATAATTAGTGCTGTTGCGCATCTTTGCACGTGCCCATTGGCCATTTGTGAGTCTTCTTCGGAGTCTTTAGTCACATCATTTGCAAATATTTGGTCCCAGTCTGTAGGTTGTCCTTTCATTGTATTTACGGTTTCCCTCTCACTGTTTAACTTCGCTTTTATTTCTATCGCCTTGGGAGACTGACCTAAGCAAACATTGGTACGATTTACGGCCGAGAGTCTTTTGCCTGTAATCTCTTCTAGGAGTTTTATGGTATCATATCTTCTGTTTGGGTTTCCCAGGTAGATCAGTGGTAAAGAATCCACCTGCCAAGCAGGAGATGCAGGTTTGATCCCTGGGTTGGGAAGATCCCCTGGAGAAGGAAATGGCAACCCACTCCAGTATGCTTGCCTGGAGAATCCCACAGACAGAGGAGCCTGGCAGTTCATGGGGTTTCCAAACAGCTGGACATGACTGAGTGGCTGAACAAGAGCAGCAACACCTTATGTATGAGTCTTTAAGCCATTTTGAGTTTATTTTTGTATATGGTGTGAGGGAGTGCTCTAACTTCCTTGATTTATTTGCAGCTGTCCAATTTTCCCAGCACAACTTGCTGAAGAGATTGTCTTTGCTCAGTTGTATATTCTTGCCTCCTTTGTCAAAGACTAATTGACAGAGGTATGTAGGTTTATTCTGGGGCTCTCTACTCTGTTCTATCAATTCATGTGTCTGTTTTTGTACCAACAGCACGCTGTTTTTGGTTACTGTAGCTTTGTAATACTGTCTAAAGTCTAGAAGGTGATGCTTCCAGCTTTGTTCTTTTTCCTCTTTGGCAATTCTAGGTGAAAATTTTTTAACAATTTATAATTATATTTCTATATAATTGATTCCTTTTGCATTCTATTTATTATTTTGTGCATTTAAAAACATTCTGAGAATCCATCCATGAGCTCTGATGAGGCTGTCAAAGAAGTTTCTGGCATAAAATAAGTCCAGAATGATACAGAGAAAGAACCTCAGAAACGTTCATAAAGATACTGCGAGCTGCTCACCAAAATCCACGTTTGCCTCTTTCCCCTCAGCACAAGCTAGACTAGATGCCACAGCCTCCCCTGCAGGCCAGCAGGGCCACGTGACTGAGCTCCAGCCAATGGACTATGGACACAAGTAGCATGCCCCACTTCTGGACCCAGCCCAGGGACTCATCCCTCTGCCCTTTCTCCATGCTCTTCTCTTTCAGCTGTCTGACCTCCAGACAGCCTTGAAAGTCACATAATAAAGACGGCAGCACCGGTAGCACCGAGTCCCTGAATAACTGCACAGAGGAGCCCACTCTGGCAGCCTGTTCCCCAACCTGCACCTTTAAATGAGCAACAAATATACGTCTATTTGTTTGAGTTGTTGAACCATTATACACTGAAGTAAGCATCTGGTATAGGAGTTTGCATGACCCAGTCAGTGGTTCTCAAACTTCATCAAGCAACAGAAACCTCCAGGAAAGAGGACTTAAACACTGATTGCTGGGCCCAGTCCGGAGCTTCCGGTTCAGCAGCTCTGGGATGCAGCCTGAGAATTTTCCAATGTGTCCTCGGGTGACGCTGCCGCTGCCAGCCTGTGACTGCAGTCTGACAATCCCTGCACTAACCCACACCAGCTCCTGCCCCTCGCTGGGTGGCTGGTGAGTACTTGGGTCAGAAAAACACTGTTCCCCCCGTGCTGTGTGCAGCAGGGCCCTCCAGATCAAAGCGATTCCTCCCTTTGTGGATCTAACTAACCCCACATGAAAAGAATGCCCATGAAAGCCACTCTGTCAGCTGAACAGGAAAACAGTGTACCTTTCTGGTTTCAGAGGGAACTTACTCCCCGACAAGGAGTAAGCAGGTCAGCATATTACTTTTTAAAAACCTTATTTCCTATTAATTAATCATTAGCTGGTATAGATCACAGGTCCTCGAGGCATGATGACAGCAGAAAGTCTTTTTTTAATCTTTGCAAAATCTAAGGAATTATGCATTTATGTTAGACAAAGGCACACTTACTAATATAACTGTGTTTCTTTAATATTTACTAATAGTATATCAACTGATAATTTATTCCTGCCGATCAGAATCTCTAATGAGCAGACATCCTTGATGTTTTTTTTTCAAATTGTCAATGAATTCCAACTGAAATGCAGTTTTGTCCTGATGCCAATCATTCCCTTTTGAACGTATGCCCCACCCACAGTTCCTGCTGCCTGGGGCTGTGTGCTCTGTACCCTGGGTCTCGATGCCGGGGCAGAGTCCCAAGTATGATAGAGAAACATCAAGAGACTGGACCACTTAGAACAGAACTTGAAACAAACAAAAAAAATCATTCTGTGGCCAATCCTTCTCAAACTGTACTCAAAATGCACAGCCTAGGATTCTTAATAAAATGCAGATGGTAGGACCTGAGATTCTGAATTTGTAACAAGCTCCCAGGGAATCCCAGGGTTGCGGGTCTGCAGACTCCGTTTCCGAAGGCCTGATGGAAGCTATGTGGCCCTCTTACAGGCCGAGGATGAAAGCACAGAAACCGCAGTGAGGACTGAAAACCAGCGGACAACAAAGGAAAGGCAGCAGCCGCTGGAGTGGCTCTGAGTCACACCTTCGCCATTTCCGTACAGCAACCCCCACAACCACAACTCTAATCTCTGTGAAGCCAAACTTCCTCATAGGTCTGATTCTTAAATTCCACGAAATTACACACATATCCTTACAACACGCCCTCAAATATAGCAGGTCTCTGATTCTGCATCCAAGTGAGCCTAAGACAGAAAACACGTCCACCACAGCGGGGCTAGGGGAGGGGAAAAAGAATGAAAGGAGATTTGAAGGTTGAAACTACTTGAGATGGAGCATCATCTCCTGTAAGGAGCTTAAAGAGCTTTTTAATTATAATTGTTAGATTAACCTAAGCCAGGACCACAGGATCCAGGCAGAAAGCCAACTAGACTGGCCCCTGCCACTGTCCTTCAACTCCACCATCCGGAGTCAGTTTTTCTCAACCTACGTACAGTGTGGGGTAGAGCCTATAATTGCTCTGGTTGTTCTCAGATGATTTAAAAGTGCTCTAGCCACTGACGGTGAAAAACAGTACTATTCCAGTAAGGTCATTCCACTCCTCTCGGCTTCCTCTTGGACACGTTTAAACTGACTGCAGGCTCTCCCCCAAGAAATCCACAGGAAATACACACGCTTCGCCCCAACTCACCCTGCTTCCCACCTCTGCCCGCTCCCCTGCCGGGGCACTCAGCCAGCCACAATCCCCGGCTCTTTGCAGTCGTCACCCACGGTCTGGCACCAGCCTTGGCACACCGGCCCTGAGGACTCACATCAGCTCCCTACTGGTCTCCTTCAGTTGCTCACTAAGCTTCAGACAGCCTGGTGCGGACCCAGAGCCCTGCTCAGAACTCCCCAGCCTCTAGCCCTGAGCTCCCAGCAGGGGAGCCACTGGCCACAGGAGACGATGTGCATTCAACTTCTAGGCTCTAGGGACCTCCCTGGTGGTCCAGTAGTTAAGACTCCAGGCTTCTGACATAGCGGGGACAGGTTCTCTCCCTGGCCAGGGAACTAAGATTCCCACAGGCTGCGTGGTGCAGCCAAAAAAAGAAGCGTACTAAAAAAAATAAAGGAAAGAGTAGTCAATCTATTTTAAATAAATAAATGTTAGGCTTTAGATATATACACATTTTTAAATTGAAGTATAGTTGGGAAAATCCCCTGGAGGGAGGGCATGGTAACCCACTCTAGATTTTTGGCCAGAAAATTCCGTGGAGAGAGGAGCCTGGTGGGATATAGTCCATGGGGTCGCAAAGAGCTGGACACAACTGAGGGATGGAGCATACATACACACAGTTGATTTACAATGCTGGTTGGTTTCAGGTGTAAAGCACAGTGATTCAGTCATATATACATATGCATAATCTTTTCTGAATATGTGTATGTATATATATATATATATATATATATACACACACACACACACACGTGTATGCTCAGTGGCCTCGTGTCTGACTCTGTGATCCTATGGACTGCAGCCCTCCAGGCTCCTCTGTCTATGGAATTCTCCAGGTAAGAATACTGGAGTATTGGGTTGCCATGCTCTCCTTCAGGGGATCTTCCAGACCCAGAAGTTGAACCCACATCTCCTGTGTCTCCTGCATTGCTGGTGGATTCTTTACCCACTAAGCAACCTGGGAAGCCCATATATATATTCTTTTTCTGGGGGGGGGGGGAAGCTACAAATGAACTTATTTACAAAACAGAAAAAGGCTCACAGACACAGAAAACAAACTTACAGTTATCAATGGGGAAAGAAGGGGGACAAATATATTAGGAATTTGGGTTTAACATGCATGCACTATTATCAACCCTGAATACACATCGGAAGGACTGTTGCTAAAGCTGAAGCTCCAATACTTTGACCACCTGATACAAAGAGCCAACTCATTAGAAAAGACTCTGATGCTGGGAAAGACTGAAGGCAAAGGGAGCAGCAGAGGATGAGATGGTTAGGTAGCATCACCAGCATGAATCTGAGCAAACACTGGGAGACAGTGGCGAACAGAAGAGCCTGGTGTACTGCAGTCCACGGGATCTCAAAGAGTCAGACACAACAGCTGAACAACAAGAACAACTTACTATATATAAAAAACAAGAACCAACAAGGCCCTACAGTATAGCACAGGAAACTTTACTCAGTATTTTGTAATAACCTATAAAGGAAGGAAAAGAACCTGAAAAAGAATATATACACATGTATTGGACATGAATCTGAGCAAACTCCAGGAGATAGTGAAGGAAAGTGAAGCCTGGCATGCTGCAGTCCACGGGGTCACAGAGGAGGACAGGACTGAGTAACTCAGCAACAACAAGCAGACGTATGGGCATCCCAGGAGGCGCTAGTGGTAAAGAACCTGCCTGCCAATGCAGGAAGCAAAAGAGATGCGGGTTCAACCCCTGGGTCAGAAAGACCCCCTGGAGGTGGGCACAGCAACCCACTCCAGTATTCTCACCTGGACACCCCACGGACAGAGGAGCCTGGCAGGCTACAGTCCATAGGGTCACCAAGAGTCAGACACAACTGAAGCGACTCAGCACAGTATATATATATGTGCATTCAGATGACAATGAATTAAAATCAAACTGAAAATTCAGTTCCTCGGACACACTAGCCACGTTCCTGGAGCTCAAGGGCACATGCAGATGCTGTACTGGGTGACGCAGGCAAAACATTTCCATTATCACAGAAAGTTCTTAACAGCGCTTCTCCAGCCTCTCAACCCTGGATACTCAGCCTTTATCCGCACAGCCTAGGCCTGACAATGGGAGACTCTGAATGTCAGCACAGGCTCACCACTGCAGCAGGCAACACCACAATCTCATCCTGAAAAATAGTGATTTCCGCCCCTCTTGGGGCCCAGTCACACACAGCCAGCAGGGGGAGAGCCGCTCTGCGCCAGACATTCACGCGGGGTACCAGGCACCTTCCACCCTGCAGCCCAGGAGGCGCCCCACGTCCTCTCCAGGCTGCCAGTTGATGGAGAAAAGACTAGGACCATCTGTGCAGGGAATCCACGGGCCTGGCATGCAGACAGCACCTGTCCCTTCTCACAGCTCGTCAACCAGAACCCACTGACACAGCCGTCGAGGGAGGCTGCAAACGTAGCTAGACCACGTGCCCAGACGGAGAGAACACAGGTGTCCATGAGCACAGCGGTTCGGCCACAGAGCTGGTCACAAACTGCCCTCTAGTCACCCCCTCCTCTGGGAGTCCCGTCTGGCAGTGTGAGCCTCCCCAACAGCAACTCATGGGGCCTCAGACAAACTGAGACAAAAAGAGTTGCCTGCACATGTCTGGTTACACAGCCAAATTTAATTTGAGCCCATTTATCCAACACTTTTCCAACCCTGTTCAGCTGGTTAATTACATCCAACTCTCTTTAGAATTAATTAGCATTAATAATAGCAATTTCTGGTCATCAAATATTTCCCACATGCCAAATACTATTCCTGCCTTATATCATTATTTCTTATAGCATTCCTAGGAGGTAAATATTTTCATGCAATTTTACAGATTTAAAATACAGACACTTGGGCTTCCCTGATGGTCCAGTGGTTAAGAATTTGCCTGCCAATGCAGGGGACACAGGTTCAATCCCTG
>SJYF01000023.1:10773697-10790304 GCA_006410515.1 Procapra przewalskii
AAAAAAAAAAAAAAGGCACACAAAATAGCTACCTAGAGAGTAAGAATAAAGAACACACGGAAGGGTACCCTGGGCAGGATACCCAGAATCAATGGAGGGGTAGGCAAGGATAACAGCGTTTCAGTGGCCCAGAATAATTTCTGCAGCTAAAGTGGGTCGAAAGAATTCGAAATTCCTCCCTTTGTCATCCAAACACAGGCTGCTAATTAAAAATTTTCCAGCAGCTCGCGATGGGAACACATTCAAGCAAAACCTAATCCCATGTTCTATTTATATTTACACTTTGCAGGTGGAGGCATCATGGAAAGAGCTCTGATTTCCTGCAAACCCCTCAGTTTAATCCTGACCATTCAGGTCAGCCAGTCTCCCCAAAGATCTATTCTTAGCGTTCGTATTACTCCCTTTGAGCCCCTTATATCTCCTGCCATCATTTCCTGAAGCAAGAAATAAAAACACAAATTTCCTGATACGGAAGGTGAATTATTATAAAATCACGAGAGGCTCTAAATTTTGAAAGCTATTTTTCTGACTTATTTTGATGTACATCTACCAATAAGCAGATTTTAAACGTGTGTTGCCAGGAAAGCATCTTCAATGTAAACATATCGAATATAAATTCAATTCCCTCTGAATGAAATCATTATGGTTGCTTTCATAGTGGTTTCACTTGGTTTCAAGTGAATTATTTCTTAAAACCCTTTTAGCATCTGGCACATGGTACTGAAGCCCATTCAGGGTCCATTCACCCATTTGCCATCCATCTTTCTTTATGTCCACGTTACTTGATTTCATTTATTCAATCATCCAACTAAGATTTTTGAGGCCTCCTATGTGCAGCAGCACTGTGAGCCCTGGAAACAAAAGTGCTGAGACACAGAACGCTGCCCAGAAGCACTCAGTCCAGAGGGGACACAAATGTGAAGCAAGGGATGTGGTGAGAAACAGGACTCACGCTCAGGAGACAGTGCAGGGCAGAGGAGGAGGCGGTCCGCAACGGGGAGGAGGCGGTCCGCAACGGGGAGGGGCCAGGGGACGAGGGCCGCGGCGTCAAAAACGAGCCAGAGACGAGGAAAGGCCTGCTGGCCGGAGAGGGTGAACGTAACTGATGAGCCACAAGGCTAGAGCTGAGATCAGAAACTTGACAAGGCGTCATTTCATCTTTTCCTGGACTTACTGCAAGGGAGCCACATGGTGACCCTGATGGGTGTGTTTTAAAGAAGGCTGGGGACCTGCTAAGGTTCCCGAGTGGAAAGTTTATTAACAGAGTCCATGGGAGGATGGACTCTCCCTTACCTGGTGCATTTATGCGTCACCACAGATCAAGTGGGCCCGGAGAACCCAACAGAGAAGCCGGGGGCACCAACTGTGCGCATGTCTACATCCGTGACAGAACACAATTCTGTCATGATTACATGCATGATTCGCCTCCTAAAATGCAAGCATTTCTCGACTAATAAGGGCTTAATTTCCAAAATATACAAATAGCTTATACAACTCAATCACAAACAAAAAAAACCCCAATGAAAACCCAATGAAAAAATGGGCAGAAACATCTAAATAGACATTTTTCCAAAGGAGACATAAAAATTGGCCAAAAGACACATGAAAAGACGCTCAACACCAGTAATTATTAAAGAAATATGAATCAAAACTACAATGAGGTATCACCTAACATTGGTCAGAATGGCCATCATTAAAAAACCTACAAATAACAAACGCTGGAGAGGGTGTGAAGAAAAGAGAACCCTCCTACACTACTGGTGGGAATCTAAGTTGGTGCAGGCACTATGGAGAAGAGTATGAAGGGCCCTTAAAAAACTAAAATCAGAACTACCATATGATTCAGCAATCCCATTCTTGGGCATATATCTGGACAAAACTATAATTTAAAAAGATACATGTACCCCAATCTTCTGGGCTTCCCTGGTGGCTCAGCTGGTAAAGAATCCTCCTGCAATGCGGAGACCTGGGTTTGACCCCTGGGTAGGGAAGATTCCCCTGGAGAAGGGAAAGGCTACCCACTCCAGTATTCTGGCCTGCAGAATCCCATGGACAGAGGAGCTGGTGGGCTACAGTCCATGGGGTCACAGAGTCAGACACAACTAAAGTGACCACACGCACCCAGTGTTCATAGCAACACTATTTACAATAGCCTAGATGTGGATACAACCTAAACGTTCATAACAGATGAACACATAAAGGCAACGTGGTACATACCTACCATGGGACACTGTTGTGGTTAAGTCGTGTCCGACTCTTTGCAACCCCATGGACTGTGGCCCGCCAGGCTCCTCTGCCCATGGGATTTCTCAGGCAAGAACACTGGAGTGAGTTGCCATTTCCTCCTCCAGGGGATCTTCCCAACCCAGGGATCAAACTCTTGTCTGCTGCATTGGCAGGCAGATTCTTTACCACTGAACTACCAGGGAAGCGGAAGGGTTTAAAGCAAAAGTTAGTAACACTGAAAAAGGGGCAGCTTGAAGGAAACCTAGGCACATCTTCTTTCCCTTTGACAAGCAGCCCCTCCTCTGTACAAAATGTGCCTGTGAAAGCACAAAAGAAATTAAATGTGCAAAACTCATGTAACAGATTTAGGCTTCAAGCCCAGAAACTGTAAGATAAGAATCCTTAGTAATGGACATAGAGACTGTCATACAGGGTGAAGTAAGTCAGAAAGAGAAAAACAAATATCATATATTAAATATATACACATGGAATCTAGAAAAATGGTCAAGATAAACTTATTTGCAAAACAGAAATAGAGACACAGATGTAGAGAACAAATGTGTAGACACCAATGGGGGAAAGAAGGGGTGGGATGAATTGTGAGCTCTTATTGACATACCCACACTACTGATGCTATATATAAGACAGGTAACTAACGAGAACTTACTGAATAGCACAGAGAACTCTATTCAGTGCTCTGCGGTGACCTAAATACATGCGTCTGATTCCCTTTCCTATACAGCAGAATCTAACACAATATTGTAAACACTTATACTCCAATAAATAAATAAGTAAATGAAAACACAACAAAATAAATAAATGTTATTGGAAATATTCTTTCAAAAACCCTTACCAAGAGCTCCCCTTCTGCAGAGAACCCTCAGGGACAGAGTTTCAGAATTCCAGACACGTCCCTGACTTTGGCTTTCTTTCTCCACAAAATGAAAGACTAGAGATGGGCTTCAATTCCATAAGTATCCTTTTGAAGCAGAGAGTTGACTCTTTGGCCTCACCTGATGATTTTGTATATTTTTGTATGAAGTGCATTAACTGTGTGAGATTTAATTTCCCATTACCAGCATAGGTAGTTATTTTTCCAATGTTCAGTCTTTATGTTTTTTTTTAAAAAAAAAAAGATACAAAAAAGCAATAAAGTACTCAAATAACTGCACAAATGCTGCTGAACAAAGACAGTAATTTTGCTGAAACGGGTTGCAGGCAAGGCAGCTCTCAAAATAGTCCTTTGTCATGACTGAATGACATAATCCAAATATCGGCATGAAAACCTGTGTAGAGACGGCATTAATATTCTGCAGGAAGTGGAAGGCAATGCGCCCAGTCAGAAATCTGCAACCCCGTGGACTGTGGAATCCAAATCTCAGCATCTCCTTGGGGTCTCCCCATCAGTCTTTTATAACCTGGGATGAATTAGGTTGACGTGATTATCCTTTAATCGTGTCTAGCTAGCTGCATCCTTCAGTATGGAAATGGCATTCTGATTGGAACCAAGGGTGAAAATCTGGAAAGGAAAGAGTATTGTAGGAGTTCAAGGCACTGAGGGACAAGGCAAGCCTGTAATGCCCAGAGGAACGTGCTCTGGGAAGCCCGAAAACCAGCCTGAGGGCAGTGGTACCCAGAGCAGCAGGGGGACGAGGGACAAGACGGAAAACAGGAAAACCGAACTTCAACTACTGTGTTTTCTCACACAGGCACCAGTGACTCCAATGATCTTACCCACTTAATCCCATTCATTGGTCCATCAAATATTTACCAAACATCAAATATTCAACACACAGGGAGGAAGGCTGCATCCCGCGCCAGATGCCACATAAGGCTACAGAGAGACAAGATGAAAAGTGCGTGGCACCTGCCGTGGGAGACAGATGCACTGGTCCCACCCCTGGTGCCCTCATCCAGTCCCGGGAGGGTTAAGGAAGGACTGCGAGATAAAGGGACAGAAGAGGCGAGGCTTCATTCTCCTTTGGAAGTAGGAAAAGGAACCACTGAAGCGGCTTCACACACACACACAGGAATTACCAAACACACAAAAGAGCGGCAGAATTCCAGCTCTGGCAATAGCACGAAAACGTAGCAGGATGGGAGGTGAGAATTCTACCGATGCGAAAACACAGCAGGCAGGGGACGGGGGCGGCGGGGCCGCAGCTGAGCTCAGGCTGTGTGCCCAGCTGAGGCTGAGACATCACAACCAATCCCACAGCAGACGGAGCGGGGCGTCCCATCTGACTCCAGGCAACTAACTCGGCCGACAGGAGAGCAAGAGGCAGCCTGGAACCGCAGCCCAAGAGCCCAGATAACAGACTGCTGCAGAAGCGGCCCTGTCCGTGTCCCGCTCTACGCCTGTCACTACGACTCTGTTTCATCAGGCGCTCCTCACCTCTGCAGCGACTGCCCTCACCAAGGGACTACACAACTCACCCTCCAAACAGGTGCATTTGAAGAGCAAAGGGAAGGACCACCTCAACAGGCATACGCTCACATTCCCTCTGACAAAGAGGATGATCAGACTTCTCTATCACTGGGTGTTGGTACACAACAGGTACTTTGACCCAAAAAGAGTGGCAACTTTTGCTTTTCCATTTCGTTTCTGTTTTTTAAGTTACTTTTTGGTATGCTGTGCCTTTGTAATAAATTCTGGCATGTAGGCTGTCAACGGTTCAGCTCAAGAGAGGAACCGTTTACTAATTTGTTGCCCATCAACCCACTGGTGCATTTCATTGGGACATGTTAACAGTCTCCAGCATCAAAATGGAAATAACATCCATTCTGTGACCCACCCTAGGTTGGCCACCCTCCAGGTTGGCCTTCCAACTGTCAGTTAATGTGTACTCAAGAATTATAAATTAATTTGAACATTAATCTTAAAACCATAATCAGGAAACTATATTCTCTTTAAATATATACATAACATTCTAACGTCAAATACTGATATCCACTAAGAGTTTCCCTATCATTTCTTTGAACAATATACAGAACAAAGAATTACCAAATATATCTAAAATGAAATTTTTTTTTCAGTTGTCTGGATTATTCTCGTACACTCTTCCTATCAACTGGCAGCATCTCTGTTTTCTAAGCCACACACACTACTTCAGCTTTAATTAAAAGGCCCGTTGCCATAGTTTCCCTGAGAACAGCTCAAGGCATGCTCAAGACCATTATTTTCTTAAGGTTTCTAGAGAAATTGTAACATAGCAGTAGCCAGCCAAAATTCCCCAATTTTACCTCCCACCCAGTACAGCAGATGACTCAGACACAGAGCTAGGTATTCTCAACATTTTTAAGAGATTCTAAACAACCAGGAATGTTACTTAAAATTCAGCCTTGGGTTTCTTCTATTTTGCCACGTTGGTAATATAACCAGCAGGCCCAGATTGATGGGGGATTCAGTCTACAGACACAACACTGCCTGCATCTATGGAAACACCAGTACTTTTTCATTTCTAACAATAAATGAGAAAATGTACTGTATTTGCACATTAATATCATCTTTTGTTTCATATTACCTAATAACTCAGAAATGTAAACCCAACATGCTGGGGGAAAGCTCTCAAAAATAGATAAAAGCAATGGAAATTCATTTATTTAAGGATTTCAAAATTAAAAAGTGGAACTCACAGAACCTTATTTTTTGGGGGGGTTGTTTTAGTTTCAGTTCACACCACACAGCATATGAGATCTTAGTTTCCTGACCAGGAATGGGACTGGGTACCCCGTGCCATGGAAGCCTGAGGCCTTAAGCACTGGACCACCAGGAAAGTTGCCCTACTTTCTATTTTATTTTGGAGTATAGTTGATGTAGAATGTTGTATGAGTTTCAGGTATACAGCAAAATGATCACTTCCTAAAAGTTAGAACCTACTTCCATCCTAGTTCTCACCCTGCTTTCAGATGGGTGAGATTTTATTTACCACTATCTCTAGGTCTTGAAGAGGAAGCTCGAAGGTTATTCTGAGCCTTCAAGGTTGAAGAATGTGAATTAACACTGACCCCTATCAACCCCAGGAAGGGCAAATGCCAGTTCAGTTCACTGTAATTCAGCCCCACTTCCCAGCTTCTCAGGAGCTGTGAGCACAGACTCCGCAGGTTAAAGAGCCAGGGCTGGAATTTCAACTCGGGGAGCCCCTGGACCTCAGGCAAGGGATGATTAAAAGAGATAGACATCTGTAAAGACGGGGCACGCTCAGGAAAGGGCAGCTACCATTGGCCCCCGTAACTAGGTCATCTCCAGGACAGGGAACGGGACAGGATCAGATCCCACTAGTTTCAGGAAAGCCGAAACTCCCTTTGACTGTCATTTGAAAAGCCACGATAAACTATGTAATTACTTATCTTTCCGATGTAAACATTATACAAATCATTTGACTTCCTTATTCTGTATTACCAAACTTCCTTTTATTCTCTTTTCTACATATGAAGAGATTCTAGAAAATATTTGAGAGACACTGCTGTTGTTCTTTCAGTCGCTAAGTTGTGCCTGACTCTTTGCAAGCTCATGAGCTGTAGCCCACCAGGCTCCTCTGTCCATGGGATTTCCCAGGCAAGAACACTGGAGTGGACTGCCATTTCCTTCTCCAGGGGATCTTCCCGACCCAGGAGTCAAACCCACGTCTCCTGAATTAACAGGTGGATTCTTTATCGTTGAGCCACCAGGGAAGGCGTATTTGAAAGACAGAAGAACCATATTCCCAACCAGGAGCACAGGAAAGTTAAAGATGGCCTGTGAGTATTAGATGAGATGCATTTACTAATGAATGAATGCACAGTGAATAACGACAGTGCCATTTTCTCAGAGCTATTATGCTTGGTGTTCCTTCCACTTTGAGACGCTTGCATAGTTTAAAAATCACATATATTATTGTCACTAATTCCCACAAAGTCCTATAAAATGACAGAACAGATACTGCTATTTCTACTTTACCTAAAGAGAAAGGGACTCACAGCAATATTAAGTGACTCACCCAAAGTAAGCTAAGGAACACGTTCGCCAGTAGGTCTTCAATGCCCGAGTCAGGACTCTCCCCCGCCTCTGCTGGGTCAGCACTCTCCCCACTCTCACGGGCCCTGTAACAGCAGCATTTGAAGGGGGGCTGGGAAATCTCTCCTCGGGGAGCTTTTGTAGCCCCATATACTCCAGAACACACACTTCATAAGTTTCAACAAACTTGGAGCAACCGCACTGGCCTGAAGCGTACCTCCTGCAGGAAAAAGGTCTGAGCTGGAATTTCAAGTCGTAGACTGGGGACTGAGGACTCTGTGATACTATTTCTCCAAGTATCACAGGTAACTTACAGGAGGTTTTCCACAACATCTCACATCTAAGTTCAACCTGCCAAGGCACTGCCCAGGACAATCCTAACAGGCAAGGCTATCTGGTCATCTCACGGCAGGAATTCTTACCTGGGGGGGTCTACCTCTGCCCTGGGTTTCCAAAGATGAGCATGAAGACAGCTCCTGCAAGCACTTAAAAGTATGTGCAAACCTATGTCTGTGTATCTCCAATTTTTCTCAAGATGTGGACCAGTTTTCATAGATTCTCAGAATGCCTCCCCACCATGGGTTAAGATCCTGTAGAAGGATTTCAGAGCAGCAGGAACTAGTTGGATCTCACTATTATTATTTTACTTGGAAAAATTTTTAAGTTTCTGTTTGTGACTATGTCATTTTTTTAAATTGGAAAATTACACCAAATCTCCACATACCAGTGAACCAGTGAAGTTGCTCAGTCTTTGCAATCCCATGGACTGTAGCCTACCAGGCTCCTTCATCCACGGAATTTTCCAGACAAGAGTACTGGAATGGATTGCCATTTCCTTCTCCAGGAGATCTTCCTGACCCAGGGATTGAACCCAGGCCTCCTGCATTGTAGGCAGATGCTTTACCGTCTGACCCACCAGGGAAGCCCACATATTTATCTCCCTATATATATATCTGTAATTCCTTCAGGACACCCTAGAGCAGCTTTCAAAACAAGAGAGCTGTAGTCTAGGTTACTTGGAAATACTCACAGACGACTCCTGCCTCGTCCTTGCAGCCACTGTGCAGGGGGTCAGGTAAGGAATTTCCTATTGAGATTCATTAATCATTCTCCAGAGTCAATCAGCTAGTTATTTAGAGTAACAGTTTAATGCTAAATTACTTCTTAATGTGAGAGTTCTATTCTCTTTGTAAATAAAATCTGTATGTGGTTCTTTAATCTCAACCTATTTGGTTTTCAAGAATTAGGAAGAAATCCAGAAAATCCTGAGAATGATGAGATTAAACGAAAAGAATTTTTTTTTTTTCCAAAAGACAGTGTATTGAATTTAGATTCCTAAAAAATCTGCATAATGCTGAAAGAGGTGGAATCTTCAATACTGCATGGGTTATATGCAGCAAAACACGTCTCTACCAGCATCATCTCTTTTTCTGGTGGCTGTGCTAGGTCTTCATTGTTGTGCAGGTTTTTCCTTAGTTGCAGAGCTCAGGAGTCTCGTTGTGGTGGCTTCTCCCGTTGCAGAGCACAGGCTCTAGGGCATTCGGCCTTCAGTAGCTGCGGCACCGGGCTCAGTCGTTATGGCTTCTGGGCTCCAGAGCACAGGCTCAATAGTTGTGGCCCATGGGCTCAGATGGTTCACAGCATGGGGGACCTTCCCGGACCAGGGACTGAACCCATGTTTCCCACACTGGCATATCTGCCTGCCAGTGAGCCACCAGGGAAGCCCCCACCTACCAGCATCATCTTATTAGATGGCAAAATACAATGAGATTTTCCAAAAAGTAAAGAAAGAAAGAAAGCAATGGGTTTCAGGTGAAAGGGGGATAGACTGATTAAAAACAGGCTGTGGTTCTCATTACAATAAATTAGAACAAGTGTATACCCGCCACTGAGCACAGATACACACTTGGACAGAATGCACTGAGTCGCTTCTGAGGATTCTGAATAGGACAGAGCAGTGAGAAGCCTGAAGCAAAAAGGCCAGAATTCCAAGTACCACCAAACCAGTGATGAGAAGCTTTGCTGCGTTTGACCTCCAGCATCCCAGGGCTGAATGCAACTCAGTAGGGCAGCTTGAAACCTGGAGCTGGTACTGAGTCTGAAGCAGAGACAGTTCCAGGAAACGCCCCCTCATCCTGGCTTCGGGAGTGAGGGAGGGAATCCTTAAGACTCAGACAGAGCGCAGACATCCCCCATCTTTTTCTTCTCTGAGGTCTCTTAAGCCTCAGCTCTCAACCAATCCCATAAGCAGTGACATTAGAAGTCACTGCTAATCCAGTGACATTAGAAATCCCAGGGGAATAGGAATTAGAACTCTTAGGAAGGAAACCTTCCTCTCTGATCCCAAGAAGTGGGACAAACTCCCATCTTACTCTCTCTCTCTTCCTCCCACTTGGCCCTGGACACAAGAATAGTGACAAAAGTGTGCAACAGAACAGGAGAACAAACTCTAACTTCCTGGCTGAATGAAAGGAATCTGAGAGTATTAACAACCCTACAGAAATTAAAAGGAGTAATGAGATTTGTTGGTCTATTAGTAGGCCAACAAATCAGACAGTTTAGATAAAATGAACAAATTTTTAGAAAGACACAAATTATCAGACTTACTCAAGAAAAAATAGAATATTTTAACAGGCATGTATATAAAGTTTAAAATCTGAATAATTAAATTTTAAATTGATATCTTAAAAATATTCCCACAAAGAAAACATCAGCCTCAAATGGCTTCACTTTGAACCCTATCAAATATTTAAATAGTCAATACCAATAATTCACAAACTCAGAAAACAGAGAAAAACTCAAAATAGATCATGGTCTACATATAAGAACCAGAATTATAAATTTCTAGAATAAAAAAAGAAAATTTTCATGACTTTGGGTGAGGTAGAGTTCTGAGATATGACATCAAAAGCATGATAATAAAGGAAAATAACTGATAAAATAACTTCTTAAAATTTTTAAACTTTTGCATTTAAAAAGATATCATTAGGTAAATGAAATGAGAAACCACACACTGTAAGGAAACATTTGCAAATCATGTGTCTATTAAAGGACTTGCAACCAGAATGTATAAAGAACTCTTACAACTCAAGAGGAAGACAGAGAAGCAATTTTAAAATGGGCAGAAATTAGCTCTGGTAGGATTCCATCTTGTACAGCTGCTCCCTGGAAGAGAAGTAATTTCTCTTTCTCTGCCTTCTCTCCCACCTACGAGTGAGCCAGAGTCCACAGAAAGCCACCCAGAGGCCGCAGAACTGTCCGGGTCGTGAAGTGTGATGAGAGTGAGCAGGTATCTTTGCAAACAATCAGTGGAGGGGCCAGGGCAAAAGATGGTTTTGCACATTACTGAAGCAGAGGCAATGAATGATGAAGGCAGCCCAAGGAAAGCAACACTGGAGACTTTGAGAAGAATCTTTCTAGTCAACGTTTTGCCTTGGGGACTTTGAAATGACACCGCCTGGGGTCTCACAGTTGAATGGCAGTGCAGGTCTGTGCACACTGGTGGACAGCCCATGGCAGCAGTGGAGGAAGACGAAGATGCTAGAAACTCCTAAGTATCTCTGGAGAGCAACCTGCCCCTGGAAGTGGCAACAAGGCTCCGCCGGAAAAAGCAAACCTCGATGCTGATGAAGGTGATGATGATGATTGTTACAAGCTGAAAAGCTCCAGTAAAGAGATCTTCATGATGTATCACTCATTCACTGTGCTCTACAGCAGAAAGTAACCCAACATCGTGTACCAACTAGACTCCAATAAAAAATGTTTCAGAAATCTATATGAGATACTACAGCAAAAACCGCACAGAAACCAAACGAGAATGGAAGAGACTCAAACCATCATTACCAAGATCAAGACGTCAAGAATATTAAGAAAAAAAAAAACGGGAAGGGGAGAAAACTCCTAAGACACAGAAAGGACCTGTTCTGTAGAAGACATTAAAAAAAATGCAAGCGAGTATAGAAAACAGAGGTTATCTCCCAAAGTGGAAACCAAAATCATCAATTATGTGACGAATCGCTCCAGGTGACTGACCTGAGAACTACTCAAGAGTTTCTGCAGTTGAGGAAATCTCTTTAAGAAAACAATTTAAATCTTTTGTCAAAACTTTCCATCTTATTTCCTTTCTGTCCCAGTTGATATCTGGTTGTACTGTTTATAATGCAGGGTGAAAACTTCCCCTACTGTGTCTGATAAATGCTACCCAGGTTCACTGCCAAGAACGCATTGTCCAAAATGCCCATTTTATTTTTAAAAATGGAACTCTACCATTTGCTCAGTCTTAAGAATATATGGAATGCTGTGATAGGACACAGTAGTCATGGTGATCAGACAAACTAAAATGGTGGAAAGACGAAAATATACATGTGAAATAGACGCAGTATTTCAATAAAGCAAAAAGCAAAATAAAAACAGGAAAAGATTTGAACGTTTCACTAAAGAAGATATCTGAACTGCTAACAAGCACACAGAAAAATCTCAGAAATCATTAGTCATTAGGGGAATGCAAAATGAAAACTACAGTGATACCACTTCAGACCCACTAGAAGAGCTATAATCAGAAAGACAACAAGTATGCCAAGGATGTGGAGAAACTGGAATCCTCATACGTTCCTGATGAGAATGTTAAAGTGTACAGTCACTTTGGAAAAGTTTAATAATTTCCTTTAAAAATTAAACATTCACTTATCACATAAGCTAGGAATTCAACTCCCAGGCATCAACCCAAGACAAATGGAAATGTATGTTCACACAAAGATTCCAAGCAAATATTCAGCAGTATTATTTATAACAGCTAAAAATAGGAGAAAAATAAAATGTCCATCAATTGTTGAATGGATAAATGAAGCATGGTATATTCATAGACGAAAACACAACTCAGCAATAAAAATGGACAAACTACTGATACATGATACAATGCGGATGAACCTCAAAAACATTAATATTCATGAAAGAAGCCAGATGCAAAAGACTACGTATTTAAGATTCCACTTATATATAATGTCCAGAAAAGGCAAATCCATAGATAATAAAAGCAGATTCATAGTTTTACAGATTAGTGGTGGGAACAGGGATCAGTGGCAAATAGACATGAGAAATCTTTCTAGGGTAATGGAAAATACTCTAAAACTGGAACATATAGCCACCCACGTTGTTGAAATTGTTAGGCTGAAAATTTTTTCAGGTGGAAGTAATTTTTATATGGGTGTAAACAAAGGCATTAGAAAAGGCTACCCAGGGAAAACAACAGAAAAACCATAAAACAAGTGCTAAGGAATAGCAGACAGCAGCAAACTAGACATAAATCAAAAGATGAGCCACAAGATTAGAGAAGCGGCAACCACATGATTCTCCTTCTCCCACCTGGACTCTATTTCCCCCACTTCCTATAACTTGCTTTGGTCAAAACAATGTATGAGCAGAGGCCACATATGAGCTGAGAGCCTAGACAGGCCCCCAAAAGCCTCATGCACTTCCACTCTTGCTGCTTTGAGAATCCAAATCTAATCAACCACGGGGTGAACCAACCCTGGGTGGCCTGATGGAAGGACAAACCACGTACAGGCAAACTGTGAGTCAGCCAGAAGCTCATCAATTGAAGCCAACATGTGGCTGGGGCTGGCTGTGATGAGCCAAGCCTGACTCAGACCAGAACCACTGGCCAGCTGGGCACAGCTCAAACTGCCAATACTCAGACTTGAGGGCTAAATAGTTAACAGCTGAACTATTGTTGTTCACTGTCACAAAGCAGAAGCTAGCTGATACTCTAGGAGCAAACCTGGTTGCTGGATAACAAATGGCTGGGTTTTATGATGCCGTCCAGTAAGGCCAGGCCTCCTGGGCATAAGAAAAGCAAAGCAAAGACACTGACTCAGATCTGGTAACTGTCAAGTCACTGCGGCAGAGGAACTGAACAACCAAAGCGAGAACAACAGTAAAAGCTTCTCTACACAACTGATTAGGAGTCCATACTAAGCAGAAAGGCAAGTGCAGGTAGACCAGGAAGTGGTGGCAGGCTGAACCTAGAGAAGCGAGAAACTCAGTAAGAGCTCATGATGAGATGCAGAGACAGGCAGGGATGTGGTCAGAGAGAGATTTCAGAACTTAGGATCTGGGAGTTAGAGTAGTTCTAAGACATGGTGAATAATTAGAGAGCTATAAGGTATTTGTCCATTTCATCTAAGTTGTCAAATTTCTTGGCATAAAGTTGTACAAAATACTCTTAGTTCCTCTTAATGTCTGTGGTTTCTATTGTTAAAACGTTTCTTCCATGTGTTATATCAGTGATTTGTCATTTTTTGAGATCAGTCTAGCTTGATATTTATAAACTGTGTTGATCTTTTCAAAAAACCAACTTTAATATATACACTCTGCTATACATGAAACAGATAAACAACAAGGATCTACCGTGAAGCACAGGGAACTATATACAATATCTTGTAATAATCTATAACAGAAAAGAATCTAAAAAGGAATATACACGTGTATATATAACTGAATCACTCTGCCATCTACCTGAAACTAACAAAATATTGTAGATTATATTTCAATTTTAAAATACTTTTAAAACAACAATCTTGCTTTTGTTAATTTTCTCTATTGTATGTCTTTTGTTTATTTCATCAGGGTCTACTCCGATTTTTCTTATGTCCTTCCTTCTACTTATTTTGCATTTACTTTTCCTTTTTTTAATCCCTTAGCTTCTAAAAGTTGACAGTTTGTTAGATTGTAGACCATAAGCAGTAAAAGCTACAGGTTTTCCTCTCAGCACTGCTTTGGCTGCATCCCACAATTTTGAGATACTGTGTTTCATTACCATTCACTTCAAAATATTTTCTAATTTTCCTTATGGTTTCCTTTTTGGTGAGTGAATTTTCTAAAGCATGTTATTTAGCTTCCAAAGATGGGAGGTTTTTCCTAGAGATTATCGTTATTGATTCCTAGTTTAATTGTGTTATGATCAGAGAATATACTATAAATGATTTCAATCCTTCTGAATTTAAATTAATTTGTATTGTGAACTGATTTATGGCCTAGAATATAGTCTGTCTTTGGGAATGAGTCATGTGGGTATGGTGTTCTATAAATATCAATTAGGTCAAGACAGTTGATGGCGTTATTAAGATTGCTTATATTTTTACTGGTTTTCTATTTGGATACTGTATTGATTGCTGAGAGAAGGATGTTGAAATCATCAACTGTGATTCCAAAACTGTTTGCTTCTCCCTTTAATTTTGACAACGTTTACTCCATGCATACATTGATGATTACATCTTCCTGAACATTTAGTCTTTTAATCATTAAAAAAGAAACATCCTTTTTAATCTCTGTTAGTACTATTTGCCTTGATATCTATTTTGTCTGAGCCACTCCAATCTTTTTATTTATGCCATTTACATTTTTCCATCTGTTCTCTTTCAATCTAATATAATAATTGACATGATTGGATTGAGGTCTACCATCTTCTTATTTTCATTCTGTATTCTCTGATTTTTCTTCCTTTGTCCCTTCCTTCTACGGATCATTTGGATATTTTTTTAGAATTAAATTTAGCTTGATCTTTTGGCTGTGTGTTATTTTTTACTGGTTTCTCTGAGAATTAAAATGTTCATCTTTAACTTTTCATTCTATTTAGTATGTAGAGTTAATACACCACTTCACATAAAATGCAGAAATCCTGCAGTCATATGGGGAGCCCATTTACTCCCCTGCACTTCTCCACACTATAGCTATCAAGTCTTTGTATACGTTACAAATCCCACAGTGTTATCATTTGTGCTTTAAACAATCACATGTTCTACAGTTTTACTAGAAAGATGGTACTGATGAAATTATTTGTAGGGCAGCAATGGAGACACAGACCAAGAGAACAGACCTATGGACACAGCGGTGGAGGAAGGAGCTGGAGGGACGTATGGAGAGAGAACCATGGAAACTTACATCACCATATGTAAAAGAGACAGCCAATGGGAATTTGCTGTATGACTCAGGGAACTCAAAGCAGTGCTCTGTAACAACCTAGAGGGGTGGAATGGGGAGGGAAGTGGGAGGGAGGTTCAAGAGGGAGGGGACATACGTATACCTATGACTGATTCATGTTGATGTATGGCAGAATCCAACACAATTCTGTAAAGCAATCATCCTTCAATTAAAAAAACAAATTACAAAGAATAAAATTTTATTTTATATTTACCTTGGTATTTGGCATTTCTGATCTTTTTTATGTAAATTTACCACCACACTTCTTAAAACTAGCTAAACAAAGATAACCACAGCACATTACTTGGCCTTCACCTGGCATGAATGCATAAAGCATGCATTAAAATTGCCCTGGTGTTTTCACTTAAGATCATGACAGTTAAAGCAACACCACTTAACACCAATTTGACTGCAAACAAAACATAAGATGAGGTACTACAACTGGGAAACCAAAACTGGTGATAAGGGAAACATTTACAAGATAATTCAAAGTACATTTACGCTGATGTTTAAATTGAAGCAACATTAACTATTAGGCTTCCCAGTAGGCTCAGTGGTAAAGAATCTGCCCACTAATCAAGGAGATGGAGACATGGGTTTGATCCCTGGGTGGGGAAGATCCCCTGGAAGGGGAAATGGCAACCCACTCCAGTATTCTTGCCTGGAGAATTCCATGGACAGAGGAGCCTGGTGGGCTAGTCTATGAGGTCACAAAGAGGCAGACTTGACTAAGCACACACACACACACATTAAATATTAAAGCTTTTGTTCAAAATTCTCACCTCAAAGTATAAAAATCTCTTCAATAATACACAAAAATGTGGGGAAATATTTTCAACTCATTTTAAAAAGGGCCTGTAGATGAGATGGATATCATTGATATCTTCAGGACATTCCATCCAAATGCAGAAGAATACACCTTCTTCTCAAATGTGCATGAAACATTCTCCAGGACAGAACATATCTTAGGTCACAAACCAAACCTCAGTAAATTTAAGAAAATTGAAATTATATCAAGCATCTTTTCTGACCACAGCACTATGAGACTAGATATCAATTACAGACGGTTTCACAGCTGAATTCTACCAAAAATTTCGAGAAGAGCTAACACCTATCCTACTGAAACTCTTCCAGAAAATTGCAGGGAAACTTCCAAACTCATTCTATGAGGCCACCATCACCCTAATACCAAAACCTGACAAAGATGCCACAAAAGAAGAAAACTACAGGCCAATATCACTGATGAACATAGATGCAAAAATCCTTCACAAAATTCTAGCAATCAGAATCCAACCACACATTAAAAAGATCATACACCATGACCAAGTGGGCTTTATCCCAGGGATGCAAGGATTCTTCAATATCCACAAATCAATCAATGTAATTCACCACATTAACAAATTGAAAA